>JAOTOL010001639.1:735000-950000 GCA_034440575.1 Imbricaverruca yamaguchii | reverse complement strand
CAGAGGGGAGGAGGACGGTTGGTGAGCAGATGCACATGTATTTGAGGGTCCGCTGCACTTTAATACACATAAGCATATGCGAGCTATCATATATCCAGCTTTGCGTGTCTGTGATCGGCGCCGGCTATAAATGCACGCGGGGATTTCGGCTTACCCAATGCACGCCATGGACATGTATTTGGCAGTCCGCTGCACTTAGGTACACCTAATTATATGCGAGCTATCATATATCCAGCTTGGCGTACCGGTGGGCGGCACCGGCTATAAATGTACGCCGGGATTTCGGCTTACCCAATGCACGCCCGGCGGATAGCACGAATCGAACACATTCCGGCGCCGACTTTGATAGCGGCAGCGCGGCCAGCCATTCCTGGCGCTGGCTGTGATCACAAGCGACCCCGGCGGCACGTCGGCGGCGCTATTCGTGGCCGGCGTTGCGTCACGACGGTGCGCTTCCCGCGAACGGAAACCGCGCGAGGCACCGGCGGGAGAATGCACCCTGTGATCCCTGTGGCGCCGCTCACGTCCCCCACTGACGCGGTCTGTCGGCGCCGGGGAGGAGTAAACCAGGGACCAGTACAAAGCGTCAGTGGGTCCCAGCAACCCGGGGCCAGGGGGGTACCAGCCAACTCAGGGCATCGAGGGTGGGTACCCACCAGACAACCCAGGGTGTCCAGGGTGGGTACCCACCAGACAACCCAGGGTGTCCAGGGTGGGTACCCACCAGACAACCCAGGGTGTCCAGGGTGGGTGCCCATCAGACAATCCAGGGTGTCCAAGGTGGGTGCCCAGCGACTCCACAGTAGTCACTGTAGGAACAATGTAGAAGCTGATGGTCTCGTTAAACGCTTACTTGCGGAATTAAGAGCAACATTTAGCTCCAATCCATATACAGATAAATTCAATCAATAAGGCCCCGAAAAGGGTGTTATTGCATATTATTTCTGTAAAAAGGTGAAGTAGCGAACATGTGCTACAAATAGGTCAGACACCAGGTTTGTCAGCTGCCAGCTTTGTCAGTTGCCAGCTTTGTCAGCTGCCGTTTCAGCAACAGTTATCTTTGCAGTGTGCTTGCTTCCGCGACGTACTATTGACACATTGACACATTGACAAGCGACGTACTATTGATAAGGTGATTTGTGAGGAAATCATTAGAAACTTTCGGAGGAAGTGCCTTATTCTTGATGACTTTAATCTAAAAGGATATGAAAATGTTGGTGTTGGCTCCCCATCATGCAAAATGTTTAAGGAACTGCCTTGAAGAGGACCTGTTCTTACACCAATTTGTAACGGAACCTACCAGGCATGGCTCATTCTTCCACCTTGTATTCTCAGATTTAAGTGCCTTGGTTCAAGACTTGACTGTAGGAGAAACTCTGGGAAGAAGTGACCATAACTTAGTTAGGATTCAATGCACATGTAGTGGAAATTATTAAGGATAATTTGGTAAAGGTTCCCAATTTCAACAGAGCAGACTTTGACTACATGAGAGCGGCTTTAAGTGCCATAAGATAGGAAGAAGAATTCTCCAATTTAAATGTCTGTGAAATGTGGGAAAAGTTCAAATCTTACTTGAAGGAAATTCAGATTAGACATGTCCCCCAAAAATAAAGGCGCAAAAGAAGGATAGGAAAGCCAGCATGGCTTACACTAGACTTGATAAAAACAATTAAGGCTAAGAAAGCTGCATTTCGAGTGCTTAAGGAAGCTTCAAATATCGTAAATCTAAAGCCGTATCGAAAAGCTAGGGACACTGTGAAGCAAAAAACCAGAGCAGCAAAGCGAGCAAAAGAATTGGATTTAGCTAGGAACTGTAATGGGGACAGCAAAAAGTTTTTTTTAGCGTCTACAAGCTGAGTAAAGTTTCTAGCACAATTGGTCCACTGGAAGTAAATGGGACTATATTGGGTGAGGATACTGAGATGGTTGAGGAGCTGAGCAAGCAGTTTAAATCAGTGTTTACATTGGAAGATATGACCAATCTGCCGACCGTACACCATAGTTCAGTGACATGTGATCGGATAAATGATGTTGATTTCATTGATAGAGATGTTGTTTTCAATCATATCAGGAAAATAAAGCCAAACAAGGCAACAGGACCTGATGAAATTTATGCTAGGGTATTGCGGGAAGCTGAAAAGGAACTGGCATTTCCACTTAGTATAATATTTTGTAGATCAGTTTCACAAAATGAAATTCCAACAGATTGGAAAAGGGCAAATGTAGTTCCTATTTTCAAGAAAGGAAAAAGAGGGAAAGTTGAAAACTATAGGCCAGTAAGTCTAACATCCCTAGTCTGCAAGGTACTCGAATCAATTATCAAGGATAGAATAGTTAGTTATCTGGAAGGAAACAGATTGATTCAAGATACTCATCATGGGTTTAGGAAAGGGCGAACATGCCTCACAAATCTCTTGGACTTTTTGAACTTCGCCACATAACAATTTGATGAGGGAAGTCAGGTTGATGTAGCATATCTTGACTTTAGTAAGGCCTTTGACAAGGTAGCCCATAAACGGTTAATGATACAGCTTCGGGCCCATGGTATTGCAGGTGGTATCTTAAAATGGATAGAGTTGTGGCTTTCAGATAGACAACAAAGAGTGATGCTAAATGGTACAAAGTCATCACGGCAAAATTTTCTTAGTGGAGTCCCCAAGGGGTCAGTACTGGGGTCACTACTGTTCATTATATTTGTAAATAACATTGAAAGTGGCCTAAGCAGTAAGGCTTTGAAATTTGCAGATGATTTGAAAGTCCTCAGGGCAATAACAGGTCAAAATGAGCATATCGCGCTGCAAAAAGACTTAGAAGAACTTGTGAAGTGGTCCGAAGAATGGCAAATGAAATTTAATTTCGATAAATGGAAAATCATGCATGTAGGTAAGCAGCATATGAAGGCTCCATACTTGATGGGTGGCCAAGTGCTATCAGTGACTCAGCAGGAGAAGGATTTAGGTGTTATTCTAAACACAAAATTGGGGCATCAGAACAGACCAAGGAAGCCAGGAAGAAGGCATTGAGAATGATTGGGGCAATAAATAGGAACGTATCATACAGAAGTGAGGGAAGTCCTCAGGAAACTTTACTGTGCATATGTCAGGCCACATTTGGAATACTGCATTCAAGCTTGGTCTCCTAGCTATGAAAAAGATTGTTGGCTTTTAGAGAGAGAACAAAAGAGGGCTACAAAAATGGTTAATGGTATAAGCAACCTGGCATATGAGGAAAGATTGAAGAAATTGAATATGTTTTCACTTAGGTATAGAAGGCTGAGAGGAGGTCTCATCGAGGTCTTTAAATTTGTCCATGGTCAGGAGAGGGGATATCTTGGGGAAATGTTTGAATTTAACAGAAATGATGCAATTTGGGGTCATCAATTCAAAATTAAGGTTAACCACAGCAGAACAAGGTTAAGACAAGGTTAAGACAGTCTTTCTTCACCAACGGGGTAGTAGAACACTGGAACCAGCTGCCAGAAACCATTGTAAGTAGCAACACATTGAACGTCTTTAAAAACAGCATAGACAATCATTATAAGCATAGAGGGCTTGCTTTTCTGTATTACAGGGAGGGCTGATCGACGGATTTGGTGGGCAACTGGTTGAGTGTACAGAGTGCATCCAAGAAGGGCCCTTGTGGCTCATAGTTGCACTAATCTTTTATGTCTTTTGTGTCTTTACATCGCAGAATATAGTACCACACAGATTGGATGCGTGGAAAAGTTTCGTTCTTTGAAATATATTGCCAAGGACTCTGGGTCGGTAAATAGGCGATAATTCATACACTGAAAAAGGCGGTAATTCGATTGTGCACGCATTACGCCGTGACCGTGAGTAATCAATATAACAATCCAGTTCTAATATGATAGTAATAATCACAACGGTGCGTAGATGCAGCTCGGCTTTCTGATTCGCCTGAAAACTAGGAGCGTTGTAATAATGCACGATGCGTGACTGACATTTGGCACAGGAACAGACAACTGAACCGGATGCCTGTCGTCGCTGCGACACCTGGGTGCAACAGCTGAGCGGCCTGGTGGAATGCATGCTGTCACTGCGACATATGGGCGCAACAGCTGAGGGGCTTGGCGGTGTGCACGTATCCCAGATATCCCGACAAAACGCACGCCTTTGCCATTTTCGCCGTTGGGCATGCGTTTAGACGGGACATGCACTCGCAATTTTGAAGACACGCTTCACCCGCGCTGGAACATCATGATTTAACGGTCTTATGACCATCTTGTGTGCATTGTTTGAGGAAAGCTCATGCCAACAGGCGCATGGCAGGGTATCGAAAGCCTCAAGGCCCTGTCTCCCCGATCACGAGCAAGAGCATGGAGACACGTGGGGAACCCTGCAGTAGTTCATACGAATGTTTAACCAGAATGCAGCCAGGGAACAACTTCAATGTTTGTCTGCGAACGTTTATGGTTGATGTTTTTATCCCCCAATCAGTGCCATAAGACTACACCTCGTGGCTACAGGTCAGCGGGCCATGACTCCTAATCCAGTCGGACCAATCGCCACCCTTGATCGATGTCAACACCATTCCTCAAATGTCCGCTCAATCGCCATTGTGTTGGGTCTTTAGCAAAAGGTGGCGGGTGTTTAAGCAAAAAGCAAAAGCAAAAACAAAAAAGGTGTCTATTTTCGTCTGGAAAAATGGCACGGACGGTTTTTCAGGAAAACTTACGCCTATTTGCGCATCTAAAACACGTACGGTCTACCATGACAAAAACTGTCGCTGCATCCTGAGGTCACAGCACCAGTACCAATCAATCAACCCGTCAACCACGAGCAGGCACTACCTGGTGCCATGGTCGGTGTACTCGGAAGCCCAAGTAACCAACCGGACTTTCATCACAAGAGGTGGAATTGTCTTGTCATTGACGCTTACCCGACGAAGCAAACAATGCAGTCGGATAGTTCGATAGGGTTTCTGCGGACAGGCCTGGCGCGAGAAGGCAGTGTGATCAAGAATAATAGCGTGAAGACGTTTGATAAAACAAAGCTACTGACACGACAGGACTGGCCCAAACTGGTGTTTGGACCACCACGAGAGGACGCTGGCGCTGGGCAAAAACGCATGCTTGCTGACATTTCTGGGATAGGATTGGGGTGGGACCGGCTTGGCCGGAACGGTAGGATGCTATGTTATATATGGCTAACATTCTGTCCTTGGATTACCATGATCCCAGTATCACAGCTCATTGAGCGCTGATTCATCTCTCTACCTCCATCCGCCCCATAGACAAGACCCATCGGATCTAATTACCTGCCAATGGTCGTGGACTCGCAAGTTAAAAGTTACCACCAACGCTGTAGATGCAAATCATCCCTTGTTTGCGGATTCAGATAAACTTGGTGTTACCGAGTATAAAGATGATGTATATTGCTGGGGAATCTGAAGTTCCGACACATACTTAGTATTGCAGCTGTAATATTAAGTTGTCTGCCCGTGCAAGTATTGTAAATACGCCACGTAGCACATGATGGAGGATTCGGCGCCAGAAGTACCCGAGAGTGTATGATAAGACAATGCTTAATTATACCACCCGTCGTCCCTTCACGACACTCACGCCGACGTTTATTGAATAACGTGAATCATAATAATATGACTATGAATCGTCGGCCTGTGCTGGGCCATCAAGGTCGACTGGTCTTCTGCAATATGGCCATGAATTACGGGCCGGTGCGGGGAACCAAGGTCGATTGATCCTCCGCAATATGACTACGAATTGCCGGCCTGTGACGGGCCACCAATGTCGGCTGGTCTTCCGCAGTATCAGCAGTTGCTTCATGTGATGCGCAACGCGTTTGAACTGCCTGAATTTAATTGCATGAGCTGAGCAACATAACATATATGAACCGGTAATTCCCGTAGGGGTGGTTTATGTCAAGCATGCATGCTTGTGCAGTGTATGCAGGTGTTTTGTTTTTGATATTTATGGTTCTGGGTTGGCTTTTACCCATGCCATGATTGATTACACTTGTCGTGTACGTTTGACATGGGGCGCAATGGTGCCTGAAGCCCCAATGGCCAGATGCCTATAGCTAGCACATGTATCGTCCCTCGACACATGTGTTTCATAGAACGTCGCCTATGGGAGTACGTTTTCAGGAAAAGCCGTCATCGAGAACAGTTGCCATTTTGTCCGCCGCTATTATGGCACAACATATCCCCCAGCGATGATCCTCGCAAGATAAGGAACTGCTTATCGTGCATAATATTGATGTTGGCACTCCTGAACAAGGTACATGCCATGTATTGTAGTACTCTTACCTCGGTGAATTGGGGCGGATGATCTCTTCCGCACTGCCGACCCACTGCCCTGTACTATATGTGGTCCTCACCCTACAGCCCTGCAATATTTGACCCTGCATCCGTCTTCATTGTCCTGCTGTACTTCGCTGTGCAATTGACCTACTCCGCACCTCCCTTGATCCATCTTTGAGACGTCATGTCGACCAATGCTAGCCCACTGATCTGTCTATCCGACACCACTAGCCGGCACTGTCTCTTGACCTCCACCCTATTGGCTCCACTCGGCTGGCGCTGACCTGTGTCGACCTCTGCAGGTCCGGCGGCCAGCCGGCGCCGCCCGTCTTCGAACAGATCTTCAGAAATGCCCGCTTCGCCCAGGGCGGCAATGCTCTGTTCGAGGGCAAAGTGCGCGGCAATCCGAGACCGACGATCTCCTGGACCCGACAGGGACGACCGATCAACGGTGAGTGCCACACCGATCACCGGCGAGTGCCACACCGATCAACGGTGAGTGCCACACCGATCACCAGCGAGTGCCACACCGATCAACGGTGAGTGCCACACCGATCGAGGGTAAGTGACACACCTATCAACGGTGAGTGACACACCTATCAACGGTGAGTGTCACATCGATGAACGGTGAGTGCCACACCGAGCAATTATGAGTGCCACACCGATCAACGGTGAATTCTGCACCGATCAACGGCGAGCTCTACCGACAGGGTTAACTGACATCGGCGAATTACTCCGGCATCGGACGGCCGATCGACGGAGAGTTCCACTCTCCAACGGAAAATTGGTCCCACATACACCATCGCGAGCGCGATGGATGACGAAAAAGTATCGTGTGCGGATTGACCGAATTCGTACGTACATGGAAACACAGATGATTACAGCAGAATGCTCAATATCTTTGGAAGAGGTTCCCTGAGACGATGTCATGCTGAGTTATCTTTACAGATGAGGACGTGATTCTTAATTACTGATGCAGGACGTCGGAGAACATGGATAAAGTGTAGTCAGGTGCGTGCGATTCAATAATCACACACCTAAGCGAGGTTATAATTTCGCGTATTATTCAATCGATATGCACCAAGCTCCCCGGGCTGTTCGTTCCTAGTTTCACCTTTGCTTTCGTTGCCACGTTTATTACAAATAAAATGCATATCCAGGTACGAACTGCATGGTAATGTAGTAAGATATATCGTAGACTAAAGGAAGCATACCAGTTCACTAATATTCATGTTCGTGAATAAATCGTTACTGCTTAGAAATGAGAGCTAGGTCCCTCTGTAATATGCCGGTACCTTCGACTACAAGAAGACGATTCGGCCATCATGAAACGCGGTTCATTAGAAGTGCTCGGAAGGTTCATAAGACGGGAGGCATATCATTGGAAAGCGAAGCATGCGCTGGGTACGGTTCTATCTTTTGTTCTTCAAAATCCATTAATCGCCTTTTAAGCAATTTTGCCAGATTGTTATCAGTGATTCAGTTGACCGGATAGGCGGCGTAGGTTAAAGCTTATCGGCAATTATGCTAACTATTCACACATTCCTCAAACCCTGGGCACCAACATCCAATAAGTATTACCATGTATCTCTCGCATGCTTTGTACCTCTCGAGTATAGCCGAACCCAAAGCCTAGCTATTGCGAATTTTGGCAATAGGCATCATTTCCGGAAACATGTGCACATGGATTCACCCGAAACGGCGTGGGGTTGAGTCCGCCCGTTGCGACATGGGGCTGAGTCTGCCGGGAGCAACATGAGGCTGAATCTGCCCGGAGTCACATGGGGTTGAGTCTGCTCGTGGTGGCATGGGGCTGAGTCTGCCCGTAGCGACATGGGGCTGAGTCTGCCCGTAGTGACATGGGGCTGAGTCTGCCCTGAGTGACATGGGGCTGAGTCTGCCCTGAGCGACATGGGGCTGAGTCTGCCCTGAGCGACATGGGACTGAGTCTGCCCGTAGTGACATGGGGCTAGGTCTGTCCGGAGCGACATTAGGCTGAGTCTGCTCGTAGTGACATGGGGCTAGGTCTGTCCGGAGCGACATTAGGCTGAGTCTGCCCTGAGGACATGGGGCTGAGTCTGCCCTGAGCGACATGGGGCTGAGTCTGCCCGTAGTGACATGGGGCTGAGTCTGCCCTGAGCGACATGGGGCTGAGTCTGCCCGTAGTGACATGGGGCTAGGTCTGTCCGGAGCGACATTAGGCTGAGTCTGCTCGTAGTGACATGGGGCTAGGTCTGTCCGGAGCGACATTGGGCTGAGTCTGCCCGGAACGACATGGGGTTGAGTCTGCTCGTGGTGGCACGGGGCTGAGTCTGCCCGTAGCGACATGGGGCTGAGTCTGCCCTGAGCGACATGGGGCTGAGTCTGCCCGTAGTGACATGGGGCTAGGTCTGTCCGGAGCGACATTGGGCTGAGTCTGCCCGGAGCGACATGGGGCTGAGTCTGCCCGTAGTGACATGGGGCTAGGTCTGTAAGGAGCGACATTGGGCTGAGTCTGCCCGGAACGACATGGGGCTGAGTCTGCTCGTGGTGGCTTACGGCCACCGTCCGTGGGCGAGTCCGCGCAGCCTTTGGTTGTCGAAGTATTTTAGGTACTATGCATGGCAAGCAGAATATTCGTATTGCTTCTAACACTTGGCATTTAATCATGGGCCTCAGGATGTGGAAGATAAACGTTTGCCGCTGTGTTTGCAGCTAGTTTGTGACAGTTTAGCCTACGACCGGACGTACGGAAACATCTGCCAGGGGATACCCTGCCAAAGAATGTACATGGCACACTGGCCACGCGCTGCTCGCCCGTCTCGGCTCCATCCGGTGAAAGTCGCCATTAACCCGCGCCGTCTCTGGGGAGGGGGCGGGGGCGGGTCTTCAACCGCCCCTCAGGTTTTTCGCGGATAGTGAACGAATGGAGCGCGGCAGCGCACCAAAATTTGGCATACCTTTTCCCACATCAATTTGGCATGCTGTGTCAACATTTTGAGTTCAGGTCACCTAGGGTCAACGAGTTAATCAAGGTCGAATGAGGTCACCTTAATAAAGTTCAACCAGTCGTCACGCTTTAACGGATGCAGATATTTTAATGCAATTTTCAGCGTCTGCTTATCTTTAGCGATGCAACAAAACGTATGAGAGAAATGTTTCATTTCTTTTCCGTTTGTGACTACTTATTTATTTTGCATATTTGCATATTAAAGTTCAAATCGAGGTTTCTGGCTAAAGTAAGCATTTTTCATTAGAGCAAGCTAACTTCCAGACAGATAGTAAAGATGGCGCGGCGTGTAGCCGTGCCGGGTATCTCCAGGTGCCAGGCACTGCCGTCCGTGCCTGATAATTAACTGGACCCGGAACGAAACGTCCCGGAGCGCTCGGAGACCTGCCACAACCGGCATCGCACAGAACGCCTGTTGCGCTTCTGCCAGGCTCTGTCAGGGATCTGTGGCGCCTGCGTCTTCCTGCAAGAACTGCCGTTGAAATGAAGGCTGTCGCCGCCGCAGCAAGCCAGTCCAAGCTGGTCGTGGCAGCGACAGCGGGCCAGTCCAAGCTGGCCGTGGCAGCTGCAGCCAGCCAGTCCAAGCTGGTCGTGGCAGCGACAGCGGGCCAGTCCAAGCTGGCCGTGGCAGCTGCAGCCAGCCAGTCCAGGCTGGCCGTGGCAGCTGCAGCCGGCCAGTCCAAGCTCGCCATGGCAGCGACAGCGGGCCAGTCCAAGCTGGTCGTGGCAGCGACAGCGGGCCAGTCCAAGCTCGCCATGGCAGCTGTAGCGGCCCAGTCCAAGCTGGCCGTGGCAGCGACAGCGGGCCAGTCCAAGCTGGCCGTGGTAGCTGCAGCTTACCGTAGCGTACGCTCTTCTGTGTGGGAGGAGCATCAAGGGGATTAGCTCCAAACCGATGAGTGGTGGGTTTTACTCCAATTTCTTGTCATCTCGCAATTTCAAGTTGTTTCACGGCACTGCTGCGATATTGGATGCTGTTCCGCAAGTCTTTCTGTCAAACTGGGAGACTTCTACAGTTTAGCTAATTGCTGACCGTCTCTTTTTTTTCCGGCTTTACCGTTATTTCTTTGTAATTTTAGACGTTGCATTGAATTTCGAAAATAGTGCCTTGACATTGCTCAATTTAGGATAAGTTGCCCTTTCTCTCTTGATGGTTCCTTGTACATCCATCTGGCAGTTCGTTGAAGTTGGATGCTGCGCCGCACTACGGCTCGACTCTCCTGTACTGGTAGGCTGAACCGCATAGTCTTTGACTGTCCGTTGGTGGTAAACTAACCCGCAATGCCTTTCGATGGCCTCCCGCCATTCGACTGAGGTATTGCCGACTCCTTTCCTGGCCTTGTCTCTGTCGCGCGGATACCGCTAGTCCAGCTACATTTCGATGCATAGTGCTGGACTACACGATTTGGGAAGGTCTGCTAACGACATGCCGCGTGACGGATGCCTTCACAACAGCCGCCGGATGCTCACGCCATGATTATGAATTCTACTGAAACCGGGCGATGCATGAGTAATGGTAACATCCCGTGAGATGTAGTATTTAGATTAATGCATTTATTGATCATAGTCGATTTGTTGCAGTTTTTCATTTAAAATACATTGAGTTTTGTAGGCTTACTTCATGTTTTGTAGGACCGAAACTTCAATTCATGGCATTGTACAACTACTACGCTGTATTGGTTTGTGCTGAAGCTGTAAATGTTGCGCAACGTACTGCTCTGGAAAGAACTTGTGACAAGGCGAAAGGCGAGCACAGTATGCGTCAGCTTCCCGACGTGCATCACCCTGGTCGCTTGGCGGAGGGCATAGCCACTTCGTCACCGCGGTCTGGCTTTGACCGAGCGGCCGCCACTGGGCGCTGGCAGCGGCAGCGGCGGCCGGACGCAGGCTCTGACTGTGCCCGTGGACCCGGGCCAACTGTGGACTGGCACCGTGCCAGGAGACAGGCGGGCGGCAGCTGCGGGTGCGGCCGGTCAGCTGATGGTGGCACCGCTGACGCCGGTCCAGCCTGTCGCGTCCACCGCCTGCCAGGCGGGACAGGCGGGGCCGAGGGTCAGCTGACGCCGGTCCAGCCTGTCGCGCCCGCACAGGCGGGACAGGCCTGTCGCGCCCACCGGGATCAGCTGACGCCGGTCCAGCTGCCCACCCTAAAGGCTGGGGCGAGGGCCAGACTGTCGCGCCCACTGTCTGACAGGCTGGGCCGAGGGCCATGTCCCGCCCACCGCCTCACAGGCTGGGCCGAGGGCCATGTCCCGCCCACCGCCTCACAGGCTGGGCCGAGGGTCCAGCCTGTCCCGCCCACCGCCTCACAGGCTGGGCCGAGGGTCATGTCCCGCCCACCGCCTCACAGGCTGGGCCGAGGGTCATGTCCCGCCCACGCGGGGACGAGGATCAGCTGACGCTGATCCAACCCATCTCGTCTTACATGTGAGGGGGAGTGAGCTGACGGTGAGTGCCATGTGGTACGGCGCGGGTTAACATGCTGAAGGCAGGCGGAAGGGCAGGCTGTCTCCCAGGTGAATAGATGGCCGTCGCTGCCAGGTTACCAGAGATGTTGATGTTGCCGGGGTGTCGACGCTTAACCCACTCCACCGCGGGACCTTCACCGTGCGGACAAGGAGACAACTTCCCACGTCGTCTCTCACGCCGGCTGCTGCGTGTTAGTAGCGTGCATTCTCTGCGGAGGGGAGGTGTAAGGGTGAAGCTGCGTAGAACTGTGTAGTACGGCATTTTGTAATTCAGCTCATCTACGTCCGGTGGTATCACTATATTGTCCTTTGCATTATATGCACATTAATTGCGAGTCAGCTCATCTACGCTCGACGGCACCGCCAGGTAGCGTTTAATTTCAAGCGACATGAGTTAGAACACATCGGAACATCTACGTCCGATGCCATACGTACATCGGAATACCGTGAGACGCCATGCTACTATTATGAATGTGCTTGTTAGCTATATAACTGACGTGCTTGTCAGCTGCGTCAGTTTGAGTTATGTTTACAACGCTCCAGCGAACTTGGTGGTGTGGAGATAGCCAAACAGAAAATGGCGTGGTCTGGGTATTTGTGACCCGGCAGTGAGGCAAGCGAGCGGACGATGCCCTCTTTTTGAAAAAAAAAGACGTTAGTTGGCTATCTTTGTGTATCAAAGCTACCACAGTTTAACAACATATGACATATGATTGCTATGGTGTTGCGGATCTCGCGGTGAGGTGTTGTGAGCTGGGCATCCTCCAGTTTAAACCGCATTAGTTTTGCGCGACCGGCTGTAAGTCTAGTGAGGATGATTACCTCTGGCAGTGTGATTGACATTGCGTGCTCCATGCACCTACAGTTGATTTGATGCGGTATTTGTAGCTGGAGTGGCGAGGTATGAAGCTGTGCTGTGCTCATGTGTTCTGGAAATGTCGAGGTGCAAAGGTGTGTTGCGCTCATGTGCTTTGGTGATGCTTACGTATGTGTCGCTGCAGAATGACTTCCGTAATCATCTGCAGAGTATTCCATGTGAGATCAAGTGATTGATGCTAGGGCTTGCTTTGCAAACCCAACTGCTTGCTCATTTCCTGGAATGTTTACGCAGCCTAAGGATCCAAAAGAAATAGATGATGTGTACCTTACGGGCTATGGTTTGTTGAATTTGATTGATGACTGGGTGAAGGCAGTCGTGAGCGTGGCTAATTGACTGGGGGACAGATTTAGAGTCTGAGCAAATTACTGCGTTACCCGTTCTGGGTCTCTTTAGGTGAGAGACAGCGGCCAGTGCGGCCACTGTGGCAGCGGCGAAAATATGTGGTCTGGCAGACGCTTGTGAGCTTAAGGTCTGGCCCAGAGATGCCTATGCCTACGTCGTCCTCGTGTTCTCACCTATCCGTGAATATCAGTGTTTTGTGGGTGTTGAGGGCGGCATATTCGTTAAAAGTGTTATAATTTCAGTGTAATAATTTCAGTCAGCGTGATATCGGACTTCCTGTCCGAAATCAACTATTCGACCGTTGGTTGACTGTGGGTGTGGGTGCTCGTGTGGCTGATGCTCCCTTGTTACCCTTGCTGCCACGTGTATTTGTATTCGTATTTGTATTGGGAGTTTAACAAACCGATTCCATAAAATGGATAAATATTTGGTTTGAGTCAGATTACATTCAGATACACTTAACAAACAGGAGCAAAATGTAAGCAGTAAAACAACAGTATACAGGGAAAACACCGAATACCTACAGTCAATTTAAAAGACGTCGTTGTTAATGCATCGCGACGAACTCGACCCCGTATCCGAGAAGCGGAAGTGGCCGGTGGTAGTAGGTTCCAGGTCAGGGCTGCCCGGACGGAGAAGGCTCTACGTGACATGCTGAGGCGGAAGGGCGGTGGCTCCAGCGCCGCAGCCACCGTCGTACGTGTGGAGCGCCGGAATATATCCGACCGCCATTCACCGCTGAGACGAGGCTAACAAACTTGGTGACCACCCAACCTGGGATGCATGTACCCCGAGGGTGCAATATTTTGCAGCAGGTGGCGAGCCAGTAAATTGTTGATGCGCATAGGTTTTGCAAAATATCACCCCGTTCTCCACCAAAACTGTGCTCCCAATGTTCGTTCTCACCAGCGTCTGTCTGCCAAAGAAAATTGTAGCTGCCCCTCTGATCCGACTGTTTCATCGCTACCCCTCTGGCCCTACCCCGCCGTCTCCACCCCTCTGATCCGGCTCTTCCATCCCTATCCCTCTGGCCCTCCCCCGCCGTATCCACCCCCTGACAGTGCACCTGCATCTGCACCCGTCTGATCCGGCTCTTCCATTATTATACCTCTGACTCCTCCGTTCTATTTACTCTGAGTATGCCTTCGGATCCACACCACTGTCCACGTGCGTTTTCATTCCTGCACCTTCGGTTCTGCTCCTCGAGCCAGAACGATCTGGATCTAGCTGTCCGACCGCACGTTCCGTCCCTGACCAAATGGCCCTGTCTGTAGTGACTTAGGCACAGCTCTCACGCCGCCTGTGGTGTGGCTTTCACGCGTCTCACCGTCAAGCCGCACCACTCCGCTGAGAGCGGACGGATGCCGCTGTACTGGGTCCGGCGCCAGCTGGCTAGGTGCGCAGGTAAACAGCTGGTCACGTGATCGGGCGGGGGCTGGAACCGCCCCAGGCGCCGTCTGGAAGTCTGGAATGTCCGGACAAAAGCCAAGTGCTGAGGCGGCGATGTGCGACGGGACCATCTACAACTTGAGCTGGCTCGTATTTTGCTCATGATAGGACGTCGTAGGAAACTACTTGAACAATCTTATGACCTCACTGGAGACGAACATAAATGCAAACTCGCAACCACCTATCTACTGCCTGAAGTTTTATCTGCCTTCAAATGGTGCGTGGAATATTTTGTGACCCGAGGCCGAGGTCCATGCCATCTCCATTTTCGAGCTCGGCAGGACCATTGCTCTCCTTTCCAACTGCGCCCTTGTCCTGAAGTATGGATTTTGCGTATGTGGACGGCGATGAAATATACCTTTAACGCATTTAAGCACTCATACGTTAATTAAAGTGGAAGTGCAAGGCAATTTTGGAGGAAAAATAAAAATATAAAATTGTAGCCGTTTTGGGGTTCCTGTATCAGGGTCTGTTAGTTTGTTTAAATTTTACAAACTTAGATATGTGGTTTTATTTGGGACGATTAGTTGCGTTTCTTTCGTTCGTTGTGTTATCTTGGAAGCAAATCGGTCTTCTCAAAATCTTGGGGGAGAGGTCCTCGCCACACAGAAAATCAAGCAAAAATATCTTCACAGAAATATAATTAGGCTTCATAAATTGTGCACTGGAAGTCTCTTCTTTCCATCCTTACCGGTAGCTACCATATTTTTTAGCGATTGGATGGCTAATACTGGAGAACATGTGGAGACATTCACTCTCAGTACGTCGCGGGTAGCAAAATACACCCCAGTCGGTGCGAATTATATAATGTAAGCACAACTTAAATACTTTTTTTTCAGTTGTGGAATTCAACAACTCTCTGTGTTATCCCTCTGTCTATGTTGTGGAATTCAATAATTATGAAGCACTCGATGACCGCGAGATTTCTATGTTCTAAGAACAGCAACTCTTAGAACAGAAACTGCAGTACAATGTGATGCATGTGCAGCATGCTCGTCGTCTGTCAATATTTGTGCATTGTGTACCACACTCGCGGCGGCGGTTTTGAAGTTGGTGGAGGTGAATTGTTCCCGAACCCGTGTCCTAGTCATCTCTTGCGCAGCGCCATGAAATTAACACTAATATTATTCAATCCTAACGCACCCACACAATTGTGGTACAGAGAAGCAGAACACCAGCTATAGCAGGCCGCTTTCTACGGCTGACAATGCCGACGCAGCGGTGCTGGCTTGTTTCTTCATCACTTCGCGACTACAGAGCTGGATGTTCCAAGAGATGTCGCAGCGGCTGAGAACGGCATCGGCGCTCCGTCTGACATTGTGCTCCGTTTGCTCGTCAGATTCGAACAAATACCAGCTCAAGTACAACCTGACCTCGGGCGAGGTCAGCCTCGTCATATCATGCATAGGTCCCGGCGACGAGGGCGAGTACACCTGTCTGGCGAAAAACCAGTATGGGGAGGCCATCTGCACCGTCTACATACAGCCTGAGGGTGAGTGACAGGCCAAGACCCAGCCATGGGTAACTGAGGTGTGGTGTGGTGGAGGGGGGTGGGGGAGGGGAGGGAGGGGAGGGGAGCTGTTCGACCTGGTAGTGTGACGTTTTGGAATGATGGGTGCACATTTTCTAACGCCGTTCTTTGTGATGCAAAGCTGGAGCAGAAATGATAGAGTTGTTACATTGGCTTGTTTCTCATTGGAATGGCTTGACATCTAGGCTTTACGGAAACTGGGCCTTTGAGATGCGATGCGGTTAACTATGTGCCTAGATAGGGCGACGACAAATAGATAACCTTGTCAATAGCAGTCTATTGAAGTTAGGTTAAACTGAAAGGAGGGATTCAATCCCAGCACCTGTTCTTGCTAAAAAGAATGACTCCAACTCCGAATATTTTTGTTTGGGCGGAGTCGCTCCAACGCGACTTCATATCGATATAAAACCGAATTCCTAAAAATATTTTCGATAAAATAAGCATCAGAAAAAGCATAAAATAGCACTATTTAGAAGTTCTTTAGGAAACTCAGAACATAGTCTGTACGAAGCCAAGAGCCAATGCTGTTGAAAGATTCAGGATATTGCATATTTCGTTCCAACTGTTGACTAAATTAAAGCTGTGGACGGAATGGAAAATATCATAAGGCATGACAGATACCGCACTAAGTGTATCCATGTGATATTTTCAATGTGTGCCTCAGAAGAGTAGGACCATAAATTTTCACGACAGGTTTTTTAGAACCTCCACCAGTGATCACATGGAATTCAATTACAGTTCCTGAAGAATGGCAGACGCCATACTAAAATTATTTTTATCACGTCTTCCATGTCTACCTCACACCAGCTTCAAAGCATACCTTCACCACCAAACATTTTGATGGAAGCCATGCCAGTGGCCAGAGGGGTTGGATATTCCCCATAAAACCATGATGCTGTGTCTGTTTTGATTTCATGCTCTTAGAGCACAACAAACCAGTATTAAAAAGCATACTTTATTGATCGGCATTGAACGGTAGCACCTTGCCTACCAGAACAACTCGCTTCGTCTACACTGGGATCAAAATCGCCGAAAGGCGGCGGGCCGACACCGACCTAAGCAACAATTGTGGCAACAATCACCAGTTGGCATGGCATGGCATGCTTATCTACGGCATCATGAGCTCCAGATGTGTCCGAGATCGTTGGCGTGTCAACAGGAAATGTTCAACGAATTGGAATTGGTACAACATAGCTGGTCAATATTGTATACCAGGCGACGAATGCATCCTTCAACCAAATAAGCTAACACGCCCTGTATTAACTTGATAGTGAATCGGCGAAGCGCGAGAGAAACGAAAGTGTACTCATTCAAAGACGTACTTTCCCATTCATTTAAACTCGAGCCTAAGGGCCGGATAACACGCACTGGACGAGGATTCCCACAGACTCGATTCGGCTCCCTATAAAATATCGGAAACTACTGAAGCTAACAGCACAACATTTGGATGGTAGATTACGGTTGTAGTGAACTCGCTGCAGTATTTTTTGGCCCTAGGTCAATATATTCAGGGTCCAATGAGGTCGAAATCGGCCGTCACATGAGCGAGTTACTCTCCTTCCGGTGCGCGTGCTAAATTAACTGACATTTTACCGGTTGAACTTTGAAGATGAAGCTCTGTTGACATGCTAACGAACGGCCCTCTGCATGGTTTACCTAGACCAGGTTCCTGAACTTCAATGACGTGACCTCGATCACCGGAAACTGGTCGAGGGAGATGAGCGTCACTATCGCTTCATCCAACTGCGCATCGTTGGTACACTTGGCCCGCTTTTGACTGGATGGGCCACGGCTGCGCATTTTCATGACCTCCCAGTTCTGTCGGATGCTCACCTAGCACGTCGCGTGTGCAGCTGGATGTTACTCATGCCCCTCCACGGATGATGGCCTTGCACATGCTACACGTGTAGCGACGCGTTGTCATTCCCCTCTTTTTTGTTTGTGAATAATTCCTTTTAGGAATTAAACATTTGGTACGGAGGAACACGCACTGGCGGAATCGCTACCACTGGTCGTGGGATCACTGTTAGGGGCACCTACCACATCCTCTGGCACAGCTCCAAAAACTCATCCAGAGTACAGATTTTCCTCCTACAACACCCCCGCGTCATACTGACGTTCTGAGCACACCGCACACACGGATTAGTAGGTGGTTCAGCAAAACACTTGTGTCGATTAGATCCATTACATGGGTTAGTAGGTGGTTCAACAAAACGCTCGGTGTCGATTAGATCCAGTACACGAACGGCATAAGTCGTATTCAGTATCTCAAACATTCAATTGGAAAGCCGTGGAATACCTGTGTTCACTCACACCACAATACTCTGCTTCCAGCTGCATATCTGCAACAACAGCAGCAGCAGCAGCAGCAACAGCAGCGCCTGCTGGGTCAGCAGCAGGGTCAGCTGTTCCGGGAGCAGATGACGTCGGTGACCTCCTCCTCCCAGATCATCTCCGGTGGCCGGCAGTTCCCGGCCGCCTCGCCTGTTCAGCAGCAGGCGGAGGTAGGTGGCGCTGCTGTGGCGCACCGCTCGACTGTCGGGACCCGACACTCGTCGGCGCTGACCCGAAGTGGGAGCAGCTGCTGAGAGGTGCTGCCCCGACATGCTGGGGAATATGGCCGGAGGGTTTTCCGGTCTCAGAGCGGATCGTGTGAGAAGGTCTGCTGCCCTAGACCTGAAGCGATTCACCCAAACCAAATAGCACATACACGGCCGATATGAATTATAATGCATTATCCAGTGTTCGATTATTTCAGTTCATGGACATAAAGGAGTTACGCGGCGCAGCATGACCCAAGTCCTGTAGAGTTCGAGTGGGGTGTTTGTATCTGTTTCCTCTGTCACAATGGTTTTGACGTTGCAAATGTGTTGGTCGTGGTGCATCTGAAATGGACTCGGTTTTCCTATGCAACGCCAACCTTATGACCAGATCATGCACTCCTTTTTGTTGACGCCTATATGCTTTTTAGATGCCACTCCGACTTTTCCCGAATTTACACGATTTTATTTTCCATCTCAAGTGACATGCTTTCTGCACATCCTCGAAGTCACATACGAGCGCTAACTTCGACAAGTTTTCCTGGTGGACACGTTTGAGTACCGCCTCATCTTCCAAGTATCACCTGACCTGTTACACGCGAGCGCTGACCTCGACAGGAGTTCCGGGTGGACACGTTCGAGTACCGACTGATCCGGGAGACGGAGTTCCGCGAGTCTCTGACGCGCCGGTACGCCGGCGAGACGGAGACGGATACGGAGGTGGAGACCGAGTCGGAGTCACGCCAGTCCGGCCCTCTCAGCCCTCCACAGGTGCTCCACCTATATGTGACCTCTGTTCTGACTACCCTGTGTCCATGTACACTGTTCTGAACACTGTCGACGGTTTTATCATTGGACGCAATCAGGAACTATGTGTAATGTGCAATGCACTACGCGACGTTGTCATCTGACTCCATTCGCTCTGCGGACTCTCAGTCAACTGCTGGCTTTTAATAGATACAGTAGCGATAAAGATCAGGTAGCTAAAGACCACTTTTGCTTTCCTAATCGTCCAAATATAGATTATGGTGCCGTAATAAGTGAATAGGCGTAGCACATGTCCTATCCTGGATACTGATGAACATATTATCTTGCTAGCATCGTCATCCGGTTATTAGCTAGCTGATTATTGGATTAAGATATTATCGGCCAGCTCCGACCATGTCTAGTGTATGGCATACACGAGTTTGAAGTGGTGGGAAAGGAGGAGAGGG
Organism: Imbricaverruca yamaguchii; assembly: GCA_034440575.1. Classification (NCBI taxonomy): domain Eukaryota; kingdom Metazoa; phylum Arthropoda; class Thecostraca; family Neoverrucidae; genus Imbricaverruca; species Imbricaverruca yamaguchii. Next base: position 930,308 of record JAOTOL010001639.1, on the reverse strand, counting down.
GGGGGGGGGGGGTGAATTGGATGGCCCTGGGGATGAGTCGGAAAAGTGTATGCAGCAGGTTCTTGGTTTCCCGCCATCACTGATGCCTCATTACTGTAGAGGTCTCTGCGCACGACTCCGGTGGCGGGACCCCGCTCTGACCCGGACCCGTCCGCCGGCTGCAGATACAGACCAAGCCACGCGCCACCAAGGTGTCGGCCGGCGGCGACGCCACCTTCCAGGCGCGCCTGGTCGGCAACCCCAAGCCGAAGGTGACCTGGTTCCGCAGCGGCGTGCGCATCCGGCCCGGCCAGCGCGCCGCCGTCACGCACGGCAACGCGACCGTCACGCTGCGGCTGAAGGCCGTCCAGGCGGAGGACTCGGCCCACTACACCATGCTGGCCGAGAACGCGGCCGGCTGCGTGGTCGGCTCGGCCTACCTGGCCGTCGAGCCGGCCGCCGCCGCCGAGGTCGTCCGTCACGCGGTCACGTCACACCGGGACACGGCGTGAGTACTGACTCGTCACACCGGGACACGGCGTGAGTACTGACTCGTCACACCGGGACACGGCGTGAGTACTGACTCGTCACACCGGGACACGGCGTGAGTACCGACTCGTCACACCGGGACACGGCGTGAGTACTGACTCGTCACACCGGGACACGGCGTGAGTACTGACTCGTCACACCGGGACACGGCGTGAGTACTGACTCGTCAACGGACACCGCGTGAGTACGACTCGTCACACCGGGACACGGCGTGAGTACTGACGCGTCACACCGGGACACGGCGTGAGTACTGACTCGTCACACCGGGACACCGCGTGAGTACTGACTCGTCAGAGTGGGACACCGCGTGAGTACTGACTCGTCACAGCGGGACACCGCGTGAGTACCGACTCGTCACACCGGGACACGGCGTGAGTACCGACTCGTCACACCGGGACACCGCGTGAGTACTGACTCGTCACAGTGGGACACGGCGTGAGTACCGACTGTCGCACCGACAGGTAGTACGACTCGTCACACCGGGACACGGCGTAGTCACTCGTCACGACACCCGTGAGTACACTCGTCACACCGGGACACGGCGTGAGTACTGACTCGTCACACCGGGACACGGCGTGAGTATTGACTCGTCACACCGGGACACGGCGTGAGTACCGACTCGTCACACCGGGACACGCGTGAGTACTGACTCGTCACACCGGGACACGCGTGAGCGCGAGTACCGACTCGTCACACCGGGACACGGCGTGAGTACTGACTCGTCACACCGGGACACCGCGTGAGTACTGACTCGTCACACCGGGACACCGCGTGAGTACTGACTCGTCACAGCGGACACGGCGTGAGTACCGACTCGTCCACCACACGTGTGAGTACTGACTCGTCACACCGGGACACGGCGTGAGTACTGACTCGTCACACCGGGACACGGCGTGAGTACTGACTCGTCACACCGGGACACCGCGTGAGTACTGACTCGTCACACCGGGACACGGCGTGAGTACTGACTCGTCACACCGGGACACCGCGTGAGTATTGACTCGTCACACCGGGACACGGCGTGAGTACCGACTCGTCACACCGGGACACCGCGTGAGTACTGACTCGTCACAGTGGGACACCGCGTGAGTACTGGCCGTCACACCACAGAGGGATGCCACGCAGGTGCTGGCGACGATGCACGGGGGTGGTGTGGGTGTACGAGTTGACGTCATGACCGATTGAAACCGAGTGAGTGAGTGAGTGCCGATGGTGATGATGACATAACTGACAGGACGTGGGTGTTTCGAGTATTGGTGATGACGGCACGACTGAGGGGGCTTGTATGAGCGTCCTGGTGACGTCATCACCGGTAGGAACACACAAGCGCTGCCAAGTATGTCGTACCTCTTCCAGGCTGCGTCTGTGATGTCGGTGACGGCATAATCTAGAGTTCAAAATAGTATCTGACGGGTGAGGGCGTGTGGGCGATTTAATAATTTAAGTTGTTTTGTGTGCTTCGGTGTCGCTGGCGTTCACAAAGCATCCATAAAGCTACCACAAAGCCTCGGTAATGCGAGCACGTAAAAGCGTAGACTCTCCAAATACCATATTTGAAAGCACACCGAATCGTTGTGATCCCTCACCAGCGCAGGTATTCCACAGAGACACCATAAAGTGTGCGCGCCTGACACGAAGCGTAATTTTAGCAGTGCAATATTCTAAGTTGCTACTTGTGTGACGACACTACCGATCGTCAGGCGGATACCCAACGATCTCGTTTGATTTCCAGCGGCATTTCCTAGCTTGACTACTTGAGCGGACTGAGTAGACTTTATACTTAACAATTCCGTCACGTTATGTTAGCTTATTTCGTTTGTATCTGCCGGTTGATGCATTTGGGATCAAAGTTGAACAGGGAACAGCGGTTTTAATTGGGAAGATTGTCAGCAACGTACGAGATGTAAATACTTCATTAGTATATTGCGCAAGTATTCAGAAGACAGTCGGGTACAATTATTTCAGCAAAGCGCAGCAAGCGAGCAGTTTACTAACATCTGCCACCGTGTGTCGGCGTTCCGTCGGACATTCTGTTCGGCATAAGCCGTTCGTGGACAATGCTCATCTCTGTCTGGGGCCCTCACATCTGTTCAGTATCAAATGTTCCTGCCGATGTCCTGTTCCGGATCTAGTGTTTCTGCAGGATATTTTGATTATATGAGACGCTCCTGAACGATATTATGTCGTTTATGAGACATTCCCCGACGACATTTGGGAAATGGCGTACTTTCTGGACTATATTCGTGCCTGTAAGAAGCGATCACGGAAGATACTATGGTCTTCACCAGGCATTCCTTGACGATATTATATTCTGCATAATGCTTTATATATATACATGTACATATATGTATGTATATATAAAAAAAAAAAAAATATATATATATATATATATAATATATATATATATATATATATGTATGCAATCCGAACGCTACTGTTCCTTGTTTCACGAGCTGACGCGGGTGTGTGCGGTTTCAGCTTGTCTTCCCAGACAGATGAGACGACCGAGGACAGAGCGCTGGCTCCTGCGTTCCTGCGGGTCCCCACCGACAAGGAAACACAGGAGGGAAAAATGGTGCGACTGGAGTGTCGTACCTCGGGCAAGCCGCCGCCAGAGGTGAGCAGCACACCACAGCTGATAGCCGGCAGCTGACAGCTGGAAGACAGCTCTCCACCTGCTGAGCGCCGATCATATATGGGTGGCGGAAAGATGAATGCTTGCTCAGATAATACTGGGCCGGATGCGATGATGTAGCTGCTGTAAAATGTCGCTGATGTAGTGATCTTCAGCTACCTCAGACGTTATCCATCGTGCAAATAATGTTCATATGCACTGCACTGCAAACAATGTGTCGGTATTACAAGCTCGCAAATACAGTCTTCGAAGCAAAATATTATACGAATGGAAAAGCTACCTTTGGGCTGTACCTTCATTCAGTTTGCTGGGCGCTACATAACCAAACCTGGTCGATGCGCCATAAAACTGAAATAACCAACCAATCATTCGGTTTGCATTTGCACGCAATTTCCTTCTACAATACCCACTTGAATGATTCCACACAAGAGCAATATAAAGTGCAACGCCGATATTCATAGCTCATCGGCAACAACATCAACATGCCATCATCCTTGACAATGGTATTGATGCCGTAATATCTGTGCATCAACAGGTGCTGTGGTACATTAATGGCCTGCCAGTCATCAACGACGCCACCCACAAGATCATGGTGAACGAGGCTGGCAGTAACACCTTTATGATCACGAACGCCTCGCAGCGTGACTCAGGGGTGGTTGCCTGCATCGCCAGAAATAAATATGGCCAAGTCGACTTCCAGGTGAGATATCTCCTGAAAATGTTACTTTGCAACGACATGGAAGTGGATGCATGAATGCACCCGGATTAAAACACTTTGGCAATTAACGTTGAATGTCTTCTACCTTTTCCCGGGATTGGGAAACTGAGATGCGCTCTTGAAATTGGCTGCTGATCTTGTCCTGCTTTCGTGGGTTTCGCATTAATATTAATGATTCGTCATGATCATGTTTGTCATGGTATTGCTATCATATCATTCTGACCGTCTGCAGGGGCTCGTTGGCGAATCCATTAGAATGCTGTGGTTTATTTCATTTCATGCTCACCCTTACTCATTAATTGCTACAAAATGTGCCTGTTTGGAAGAATATGCTGACTATGCTTGCAACATATCAGCTAAGGGTGCCATCATATCTGCATTCGATGCATTGTATGTTGAATTTCGCGTTGTATTCTCTCGTAAAATGATTACCTACTGTTGCTCCCTGCTCTCCGCTACAACTGAGTGCAACTGTTCCGACCTCATCTAATGATTCCCCTCCCCTTTCTGCAGATCAATCTGCACGTGCTGGAGAAGGAGCAGGTGATGGCGCCCAAGTTTGTGGAGCGCTTCCAGACGGTGCACGTGCGGCCCGGCGAGCCGATGTCGCTCAGCTGTCGCGCGGTGGGTGCGCCCACGCCCCGCATATCGTGGCAGAAGGACGGCGTGCCCATCGACAGTTCGGCCTCACTGCGGATCGTCACCGACGGCGGTGCCTCCATGCTCGACATACCATGGTGGGTCAGGTGTCGACTCGAGGAGTGTCACTGATAGCGGCTCGACATACCATCGGGGTCAGGTGTAGACTCGAAGGCCGTCACCAGTTGGCGCCACTTTGGTTTGGACTCTGGCCAACGCGCCTCGCTGAAAGACGGACTGTCACAAATGGTCGATATGCTACGAGTATGCTCTGGTGGCCTGGGATGTGAGGTGGTCCAGTCATGCTCTGGTAGCCTGGGAGGGGAAATGGTCCAGCCACGCTCTGGTAACCTGGAATTGGAAATGGTTCAGCCACGCTCTTGTAGCCTGGGGGGGGGGGATCCCCAAAGCGTGGCTGGTCCAGCCAAGCTCTGGTAACCTTGGAAGGGAAATGGTCCAGCCACGCTTTGGTAGTCTGGGAGGGGAAATGATCCAGCCACGCTCTGGTGGCCTGAGATGGGAAATGGCCCAGCCACGCTCTGGTAACCCGGAAAGCAAGATGATCCAGCCATGCTCTGTGACACTGCTGATGAACGCCGGCTATGTGTCGGATGCTTAGCTTACGTTTCTTTGGGCGAGGCCGATGAATCCCTACGCTCTCCAGTGTATCATTTGTTTGTCATGTTGCTTGGCGTATGTCAAGGGGCTGTGTCACGCTTGTTCTGTATGTGGCCCATCCCCTGCCTGAGAACCTCCCGGATCACGTGAACTCCCAGCTATTTTGCTGCCAGCTGAGCCGAGGAAGCGGCAGGTCGGCCCGTAATGCGGGCTATCTGACGTGGTGTGGTTACACGGTCAGCGTGAGGCCGGAGGACGGCGCCTGGTACCAGTGCACCGCCCAGAACGCCGCCGGCAGCACAGCCACGCGCGCCAAACTGTACGTGGAGACGGTACCAGCCCCGGCGGCCAGCGAGCCCTGGAGACTGCACCTGCCCAAGCCCACCACGGTGAGCGAGGCTGAATGTCGACATACGGCATGGTGGTAGGTGCTGGCACGAACTGTACACGCGCATGTGCTGCACAATAATCGCAGACCGAAGCCGGAACGGTTCGTTGAGCATGCAATTCACCAGGAGGCATCAAGTGCCTGAAGACGATGTTCGTCTTTCTCCCCCTAAAACACCTCGCTTTTGTATTCCGATTGTAGTCGCATTGTGTTCGTTGTGCTTTAAAAAATGTTCATTTTATCGGCCGTGGAGCAACACAGTGGCAGTCAGTTGGTCTGTATGGTGGTGTCATAGCAGCGTGCACTTTACTGAGACGCATCCCTGCATTCCAGCATCATTATGGTAACTGCTGTTGCGCTCGTCCATCCAGCGCCGCCGTGACGTCACTACATTGTGACGTCATGTCTATGTGGCAGGTGATTGAGCCGGAGGCGCCGCTGGCCTCGGAGATCATCCACCTGAAGCACGTGGAGCGGTCACGACCGAAGCTGCAGCGGCCCGAGGAGGAGCGGCCCACGTACCCGCCCCAGTTCACGCACCCGCTGCGCGACACGCACGTCAGCGAGGGCGACCGCGTGCTGCTCGAGGCCAAGCTGGTCCCGCTGGGCGACCCGACCATGAATATCGAATGGTTCATCAACGGAAACCCGCTGCCGGCCAGTGAGTACCACACTGCGCCCTGACCAGCGGCCTGGTTGTTGGGCAGGGCCCGGGTTGGCCTTCGGCTCGAATTCTGGGGTCTGGCTGCGACCCATGCTTTGATTTTGGTGCGAGTGTTGTAGTTTGTTCTGTGTGTTCGTGTTTTCGATACCATCTTGTGACCGTTCATCAGCACAGACGATGGCCAGCTAGCAGGCAGAGCTTGATTTCGGGTAGCCAACGAGACCGAAGCGAGCGTTGGTAGGCTGAGTGATAGGTGACATTTCGCTACAGCACTACACATGTGAGTCATTAGTGAATCATCAGCACAGTCTGTACATCGCTGATGTATTCGATGCTTCTGGAGCCTCTGGTGCCGGCACCTGCGCGTCGATGTCACCACCTTGGCCGTGCAAATAGTGCGATACGTCACCACTTTGGACTTTAAGGTGATGTGATGTACATATAAATATATATATATATATATATATATATATATATATATATATATATATATATATATATACATATATACATATCTAACATGAGATATAACATTTTCCTTAAAAAAATTATTTTAAATAGAAATAGTATAACTTAATTCTTTTTAGATAAAATTATATATAAAGTGGTATAATATGTCACCACTGACCATCGAACTTTGCGGTGCTGTGACGTGACACTGCGCCGCACCACTGCAGGCTCGCGCGCCACACTGACGGACAAGTTCGGCTACGTGTCGCTGAGCCTGCTGTCGGCGGTGCAGCAGGACGCCGGGGACTACACGTGTCGGGCGATGAACGCCGCCGGGTCTGCCGACTCCAGCTGCGCCGTGTCGGTCGCACGTGAGTGGTACACCGTGGTACACGTACCTGCCGGACCAGAGATACCTGTAGAGCTGATGGGTGTCGGTCGGACGTGAGTGGTACACCGTGGTACACGTACCTGCCGGACCGGAGATACCTGTAGAGCTGATGGGTGCCGGTCGGACGTGAGTGGTACACCGTGGTACACGTACCTGCCGGACCAGAGATACCTGTAGAGCTGATGGGTGTCGGTCGCACGTGAGTGGTACACCGTGGTACACGTACCTGCCGGACCAGAGATACCTGTAGAGCTGATGGGTGTCGGTCGCACGTGAGTGGTACACCGTGGTACACGTACCTGCCGGACCAGAGATACCTGTAGAGCTGATGGGTGTCGGTCGGACGTGAGTGGTACACCGTGGTACACGTACCTGCCGGACCAGAGATACCTGTAGAGCTGATGGGTGTCGGTCGGACGTGAGTGGTACACCGTGGTACACGTACCTGCCGGACCAGAGATACCTGTAGAGCTGATGGGTGTCGGTCGGACGTGAGTGGTACACCGTGGTACACGTACCTGCCGGACCAGAGATACCTGTAGAGCTGATGGGTGTCGGTCGGACGTGAGTAGTACACTGAGGAACACGTACCTGCCGGACCAGTGGAGCATGCGGAGCTAGTTGCAGGACTGTCTGTCAGCCGGTCTATCAGCGCCCGACGCTATCGGTGGCACTTCGACAGTGGGCTGTTGTCAGGCGTATGTTATCACCATGGACATCCAGGGATTCCTTAGGGAGAGGAGGAAAACAGGTTTGGCTCATCTTTCTGGACTTCTGTTGTTGAGCGATGATATGGTTTAGTGTTTATTTTCTGAAAGTCTTTCAGAAACGTTTTTCAGCAAGGGAGACCAAAGGTGATCGTTATTCTAAGCTTTCCAGGTCCCGAAGACAAAACTTTCGGACCATAAGGGACGGTAGCCGGCCCCGACCGACCTTGTGAGTGCGTTAGTAAACGTCTGTAATCTGTCGGTTATCTGCTTTGTCCGCCAGTGGGACCTTCACAACGTGTACAGTATCGGGAATATGTGAACATTTAGTACACTGTATACTCGGTATGTGTGCACATGCCACTTAATGCAGTGCATTATTGTTTGTCACTTTTAGGACCTGAACACCTGACCACGAGATCCATCAAGGGATCTCCATGAAATCTCATGTACCATTGTTGGACAGGAAAGCAATGCCAGAGTGAGCTAATCTCAGACTTGGCAAACGCATTCAGATACACTTTAGTGCCCTGTTTAATGCATTCGTCGTCATCGAAGAATGTATATATCTGATCGTCATTAGAACAACCAAATGGTAATCTACCAGTTCTTATTTTGCAGTCACTGTTTCTCGCATTATTTAGCTGAGCCCCTTCAGCCTTCTCTCAATATGGCTCACCATTCAGCTTTTTTGTGGTTTGGTGTTGTCTGTTCCCGTTTGGTTTGGCGTTGTCCAATTCGACATGTTCCCGTTTTCCAGCTCGGTCCACCGTTGAGACCACTTCCCAACACCTGGACAGTATGCAGTCAATTCAAGTGCTGGAGGACACCTCGCGATACGTGCGCTCCGCTTCCGTGGAGGAGCACAACGTGAAGCCGAGCTTCGTCCGGCCGCTCAGAGATGTCACTGGTGTCTGCGAGGGCGGCCACGCCCACTTCGAGGCTCAGATTCAGCCCGTGTCTGATCCTCACATGCGAATTGAATGGTTCAAGGATGGGAAATATATCACTGCTAGTGAGTTAAATTGGACGGTGATTGTCGGTCGAGACAGTTTGATATTTGTGACGATAGGTGTCGTTTTGTGTTGGCGCAGTGAAGATGATAAAAATGTCATTTGAAACGTTTACTTACATGTCGAGCCATTAGTCTTCGTCGTGTGCGCCGACATGCATTGACATGTGTTGTACGCATTTGGATATCGTCACTAATGTAGATCTACCTTCGGGATTGGAGACAGCTTTGGTGTGCTTCAGCTATTTGGTATTGTACTTTCAGCTATTGTAATCCTCATTAGCGACGCGACTTGCACATCGCTAGTTGCATGATCTCCAAAATATTTGCATATCATCAGCTTATTTTTAAAATACAAAATGAATGCGTGCAGTGGATGTAGTGCTTAGCATGGTGACAAGAGGAACGATCCCGTAGGAAAACGCCGATATATGCAGGGGATAGCGAAGATTAAAACGGCACGCATATGATATTCATCAGTGATGTCTTTTACAGGCTCCCGTATTTCGTCCATCAACAACTTCGGGTACTTGGCTCTTAACATCAATCAACTGCGACCCGAAGACTCAGGAGTATATACTGCTCGTGCGACCAATAAGGTACAGGTTCTTCTCCACATCAATACTACCCTCTGCGCATGTAAGAACAGTTCAATCAGTCACTACTGCAATTCATTTCCCAGCAACATGTCGCAAATTATTTGCGATCACTAACCAGTGGTTATACTAAGAGTTCGTGAATGTGTGATCAACCACCGCTCCGTTGTTGAGTGCGTCTAAAACGCTGGCTGTTTTGCACACATGTTTAGTTTTAGTATACCTATTTGTATGTGAATTATTCCGGCGAAGTTCTTGCATGCTGTATGCTCAGCTGTCCAACTCTGGTCAAAAGGCACATCACTCCAGGTCCTTGGCACTTAGCACCAGCTTCAATATCCGACACCTGTTACCAGGGCCTAGCATCGGGCCTAAGACACCTCACTCTGGAAATCTGCCCGTGACACCATACTATATGACACCCGACTCCCGTGACACCATACTCATGCAGGACACGCAACGCGGTCAGTATCACTGATGCCTGTCACCTGCTCCCGGAAACGGCTCGAAACTCGTGATGACTGGCACCTTCTCCGGGCATCTAACACTTCAGCAACCTATGAACGTCTGGCACCCGACAACTTACCACCATGCTAACACCTAATGCCTGATACCTCACCACCATACGGCTACCTGCCAACTGACACCTCACCATCCAGCAACCTAACACGTGACAGATCAATGTCATACGGGCGCCTGACATCTCACCACCATGTGATCATCGGACACCTCATCACCATGCAAACACCTGACATCTCGCCACCATGCGACCACCTGACATCTCAGCACCACGCGGCGACCTGACGTCTCAGCACCACGCGGCTACCTGACATCTCACCACCACACGGCCACCTGACACCTCACCACCACGCGGCCACCTGACCTCTCACCACCACGCGGCCACCTGACATCTCAGCACCACGCATCCATCACCACACCCTCTCACACCCCTCATCTCACCCCACAGGCCACCTGACATCTCACCACCACGCGGCCACCTGCACCACGCGCCCCTGATCTCACCACCACACGGCCACCTGACATCTCACCACCACGCGGCCACCTGACATCTCACCACCACGCGGCCACCTGACGTCTCAGCCACCACGCGGCCACCTGACATCTCAGCACCACGGGGCCACCTGACGTCTCATCACCACGCGGCCACCTGACATCTCAGCACTACACGGCCACCTGACGTCTCAGCACCATGCGACCACCTGACATCTCACCACCACATGCCACCTGACATCTCACCACCACGCGGCCACCTGACATCTCAGCACCACGCGGCCACCTGACATCTCACCACCACACGGCCACCTGACATCTCACCACCACGCGGCCACCTGACATCTCACCACCACGCGGCCACCTGACACTCACCACCACGCGGCCACCTGACCTCTCACCACCTCAGGCCACCTGATACCTCACCACCATAGGCCACCTGACATCTCAGCACCACGCGGCCACCTGCCATCTCAGCACCACGCGGCCACGTGACGTCTCACCACCACACGGTCACCTGACATCTCACCACCACGCGGCCACGTGACGTCTAACGGCAGTCATCTGCCCGTCAGGCGGGCGAGGCGAGCTGTCAGGCGCAGCTGACGGTCACGGTCAAGGCGGCTGTGACCGGCGACCTGGGTATCCCCGAGCAGCAGCTGCACATCCAGTCGGTGGAGCAACTCGAGGCCTACCGACAGTCCATCCACCAGCAGGCTAGTACCAGCGGGCTGATGTCGCCGTAATCCCCCACAAATTTGGCCGGTTACTCAATCCAAGCTGACTGCGACGCTATATCGATGGAAATGACCAATGATAGTTCTAATTGACGTGACTTCTAAACGCAGTCAATTGCGATATGAAATAGCTGTGTGCATGATGTTGGATGATTGAATCAGAAAGTGTTCGTAGCTACATCAGATCACCATATGTGTGAACCGTGGCAGACGTGTCAGATGTGACGTGTCAGCCGTGTCAGGTGTGACGTGTCAGTCGTGTCAGATGTAACGTGTCAGCCGTGTCAGATGTGACGTGTCAGACGTGTCAGACGTGTCAGATGTGTAGCCGCGCGTGTGTCGGGGTGACCCAGGTCACGGCGGTCTGTGTTTCCAGGTGACCTCGGAGCTGGAGCAGACCACCGTGACGCCCACGTTCACCCAGCCGATCGGTGACGCGTCCGGCGTGGCCGAGAACGGCACGGCTCACTTCGAGGCGCGCCTCGAGCCGGTCGGCGACCCCACCATGACCATCCGCTGGCTCAAGGACGACCGGCCGCTGGAAGCCAGTGAGTGGCGCCGCCACCGGTCCGGACCGCGGCTTACCGTTGTCCGGAGCAGCACCGTGGCCGAGCGCCAGTCACATCAGCGACACTGCCGGTCCCGAACACTGCTGGCTACAGCCGGCTGCGGCCTGTTGTCCGGTGCAGAGGGCAGATGTGGCTGACTCGCCCGGTGATTTGTTGGGGGAGCGCGCTGCAGCTCGGCAACGCCAATCAGTTCCGTAAAACAACGTCTGTTGTGCACTCATGTCATGAATATGTATAATTGGCGTCATAAATAGTTTGGCAGTCAGGCTGGGCGTTCTGGCACCTGAATATCTTGCATAGGCATAGGTATGGTGGGAAACAGTATACATGAGGATAATATTCAGGTCACAGGACACTCAGTTTGACTGCCATGCTATTTGTGACGACAATGGTACTTAGGTGTGGTGGCAAGCAGTATATATATATATATATATATATATATATATATATATATATATATATATATATATATATATATATATATATATATATATAGGATAATCAGGTGCCAAGACGCCCAGCCTGACTGCCAAGCTATTTGTGACGCCAATAGTACGTGAAAATATTACTTAGCGTGCTGCACCTGATACGTAAACTTCACATCAATAAGTTGTTGAGGTAGTACCACCATGAGCTATTCGCCAAACACCAATCATACCAGCGGAACTGCCGGTCTCGAGCACAGTAGTCTACTGCCGCCGCCACTGCCACCACCACTCAGTGTCACCGTCTCCCCGCACAGGCTCCAGGATGACGACCTTCTTCAACTTCGGCTACGTCAGCCTGACCATCAAGCAGGTGACGGTGTTCGACTCGGGCGTCTACACGTGTCAGGCGCGCAACGCCGCCGGCGAGGCGAACTGCCGGGCGCACCTGCAGTGCGTCGGCAGGAAGGACGACGTCCCGGACAGCAGCCTGGAGGGCCTGCAGAAGCTGCAGTACCTCGAGGACTCCAGGTGAGGCGACGGCGCCGCGCCGCTGGCGATGGTGCTGACAGTGGTGCTGACAGTGGTGCTGACAGTGGTGCAGACAGTGGTGCTGACAGTGGTGCTGACAGTGGTGCTGACAGTGGTGCTGACAGTGGTGCTGACAGTGGTGCTGACAGTGGTGCTGACAGTGGTGCTGACATTCTACAGTGGTTCTGACAGTGGTGCTGACAGTGGTGCTGACAGTGGTGCTGACAGTGGTGCTGACAGTGGTGCTGACAGTGGTGCCTGACAGTGGTGCTGACAGTGGTGCTGACAGTGGTGCTGACAGTGGTGCTGACAGTGGTGCATGTGCTGACAGTGGTGCTGACAGTGGTGCTGACAGTGGTGCTGACAGTGGTGCTGACAGTGGTGCTGACAGTGGTGCTGACAGTGGTGCTGACAGTGGTGCTGACAGTGGTGCTGACAGTGGTGCTGACAGTGGTGCTGACAGTGGTGCTGACAGTGGTGCAGACAGTGGTGCTGACAGTGGTGCTGACAGTGGTGCTGACAGTGGTGCTGACAGTGGTGCTGACAGTGGTGCTGACAGTGGTGCTGACAGTGGTGCTGACAGTGGTGCTGACAGTGGTGCTGACAGTGGTGCTGACAGTGGTGCTGACAGTGGTGCTGACAGTGGTGCTGACAGTGGTGCAGACAGTGGTGCAGACAGTGGTGCTGACAGTGCTGGTGAAGCCCGTCTGTCGGCGGCTGGTGCAGATTGTTCGAGGAAGGTCTGCGCAGGTTGACACGCGTTTACGATGCTAAGATTTATGATCTAATACTACGCTCGAGTGGGTTTCTCCTCGTACTCCCATGAGGTATTTTATAAATCAGTGTCATGTTCATACATCGGTTCCGTTTGCTCGACTTACTGATTGTCGGAATGTTGGTGAATGGTGGGGCTTGTGTCAATGCTGGCTGTGTTTGCAGCCGGTTCACAAGACACATTCAGGAGGATATCACCGTTACAAAGATGCCGCCCAAGTTCCTCGGCCCAATCAAGGGTACGAACGTGATCCGGGAGGAACAGAAGGCTCACTTCGAGGCTCGCCTCGAGCCTCAGAACGATTCTACCATGAAGGTGAGTTGTGGGCAGAGGATCGACACTCAGTGGGTGCATCTCGAGGGAGGACCGTTGAAATTTGTTCTCCAAATTTGCGAATGCAGGTATACTGAGGGATCCCTGGAAGCATACGCTGGGACGCCCCCCGTTCTGTAGGATTGATCAGTTGGGCCCAACATGTGCGGAGGAAAATGCGGCATGCATACATCATATGCATAACGTATATATATATATATATATATATATATATATATATATATATATATATATATATATTTTGTGTGTGTGTGTGTGTGTGTGTGTGTGTATGTATTGATTCATTTATGTATCGACCTCTATGCAGGCATGTTTCAGCCTCATAAACTGTCTTTTGTAAGAGTCCGAGTAACTTAAGGCGGCCAATATGTCACTTCTGTTGCTCGTGGGCCAGCGAATGACCTGAAGTGCCTAGTCTCGAGTTAGACGCATGCATAATAGGGCCTGGCTGGTGGTCGTTGCCACAAACGGACGTTACATGCCGCAGACCGAGTGGTTCCACAACGGCCAGCCGCTCTCGTCGGCGAACCGGATCCAAACGTTCGTCAACTTCGGCTACGTGGCGATCGACATCGGCGCCGTGAAGCCGGAGGACGCCGGCACCTACACCCTGGTGGCCACCAACGCTCTGGGCGAGGCGCGCCAGGAGACCCAGATGAGGGTGGAGGGTGAGTGCGTCGGATCAGCTGATCTGGTGACCCAGCAGACCCAGTCGTCAGCAGACCCAGATGGAGCTGGAGGGTGAGTGTGTCGGGTCAGATGCGGGATGACCCAGCAGACCTGTTAACCCAGGATTACCCAGCATGAGGGTGGAGGGGAGGGTGTCGGGTCAGCTGATCTGTTGACCCCCCGATGAGCCAGTCGTCAGCAGACCCAGATAAGGGTGGAGGGTGAGTGTGTCCAGTCGGTTGAGCTGCTGACCCAGATGTGTCAGTGTCTGCAACAGTGTACCAGCTACACAGTGTTATTGTCTGTAACAGCGTGACAGTGTCACAACTGTGACACTGTTACAGGATGGTGTCACGACTGTGATGCTGTCATCGGATGGTATTACAGCTGTGACAGTCACAGGATGATGTCACAGTTGTGACATCATCACAGAGCAGCGCCACGGATGTGACACTGCCGCATGACGGCCTCACAGCTGTGGCACTGGCACGGATGGTTCGCCGGACGCTGGCGTGGTGGGACGATTAAACGTGTGGTAGATGGTGATCAGTGCAGGAATCAGTATTGATCATCATCATTGCCACTATATGTACATCAGCATAGGCTGATCATATGCACAGGCTTTTCATAAGCCATGGGCAGCATGGCAAGGTTTCGCAAACAATAAGCTCCGGTGACCATCTTTTGCTGGGTTAGCGGCGTTTTTATCCTCCTTTTTGTAAGTCTTTCTCGATGTCCGTGTGCTCTTAATTTCACCCTGTGTTCATGTTGCAATGTACGCGTAGCTTACCTGTATCCGCCTCAACTTGTCCTGAGTCTCCCATGTCAGTGTTTGCGTTACCACAGCTCGCCCCGTCATACCTGTATGCCCCGGCTCCCTCTGCGTATCCTCGGCATGCACTCAGTATGTCCTTGATATGCCATCGGTATGTCACCGGTATGTCCTCGGTATGTCCTCGATATGTCATCGGTATATCCTCGGTACGCCCCAGGCATGTCCTCGGGATGTCCTCGGGATGTCCTCGGGATGCCCTCGGGATGCCCTCGGGATGTCCTCGCTATGTCTTCGGTATGTCCTCAGCGTCTGTTTGTTTTCTCGGTTGCAGCCCGCAGCTCCATTGACACCACCTCTATCCATCACGGTGTTGTGGAGAAGACCACCCGACTGGAGCGGTCCAAGTTCCAGGAGCAGCGATACGACGTCGGCGACTACTGCAAGTCAAAGCCCACGTTCATAGAACCGCTGAGGGTAAGTGACGGGTGCCAACTGCCACGGGCCACGGACGCCACGTGTGGTGGTCTTCACACGTGCTGGGTAATCCCTATTATGTTTATTTCCTGTTTCCCCTCACAATAATGGATGCAAGTAATTTGACATAAGATTTCATGCTCGACGACGCCTTAGTAAAGGCTTGCTATTCGTTGTACGCTGCCCGTCGTGGCCTGTCTGACATGATCATGCTGAACGATGCGCTGGGTGGTATGCTTCACCTTTGTTGGTCCTGCTTCGCAAAGGTCCCATTGCGTTGTGATCGTCGCCATGGGCATGGGATGAGAATAAAGACTGCAATCGCAGGATGGCCTCCCACTTCCGGCCCAGCTCGCGTACAGCACCCCAGGCTCTGACCTCTGACCTGAGCGTGTCCCGACGCCAGGACCCGCGGCCGCAGCCGGAGGGTCTCGGCATCCACCTCGAGTGCCGGCTGGAGCCGCTCAACGACCCGACCATGCGGGTCGAGTGGTTCCTCAACGGCCGGCCCATCACCATCGGCTCGCGCTTCCGCACCTACGACGAGTTCGGCTTCGTGGCGCTGGACGTGTTGTCGCTGACGGCGGCCGACGCGGGCGAGTACACGGCGCGCGCCACCAACCAGCTGGGCTCGGCGCACACGTCAGCCGTGGTGCGCGTGCAGGCGCGCGCCGACATCGACAGCGACACGCAGCACGAGGCGGCGCTCGACCAGATCCACTATCTGGAGGACTCGGCCCGCTACGGCCGCACCGCCGAAGGGGACGTGGCCGTCAGTCAGGTGAGCGGCGGCTGACGGAGACGTGGCCGTCAGCCAGGTGAGCGGCGGCTGACGGAGACGTGGCCGTCAGTCAGGTGAGCGGTGGCTGACGGAGATGTGGCCGTCAGCCAGGTGAGTGGCGGCTGACGGAGACGTGGCCGTCAGTCAGGTGAGCGGCGGCTGACGGAGACGTGGCCGTCAGTCAGGTGAGCGGCGGCTGACGGAGACGTGGCCGTCAGTCAGGTGAGCGGCGGCTGACGGAGACGTGGCCGTCAGCCAGGTGAGCGGCGGCTGACGGAGACGTGGCCGTCAGTCAGGTGAGCGGCGGCTGACGGAGACGTGGCCGTCAGTCAGGTGAGTGGCGGCTGACGGAGACGTGGCCGTCAGCCAGGTGAGCGGCGGCTGACGGAGACGTGGCCGTCAGTCAGGTGAGCGGCGGCTGACGGAGACGTGGCCGTCAGTCAGGTGAGCGGCGGCTGACGGAGACGTGGCCGTCAGTCAGGTGAGCGGCGGCTGACGGGGACGTGGCCGTCAGTCAGGTGAGCGGCGGCTGACGGAGACGTGGCCGTCAGCCAGGTGAGCGGCGGCTGACGGAGACGTGGCCGTCAGTCAGGTGAGCGGCGGCTGACGGAGACGTGGCCGTCAGTCAGGTGAGTGGCGGCTGACGGAGACGTGGCCGTCAGTCAGGTGAGCGGCGGCTGACGGAGATGTGGTCGTCAGTCAGGTGAGCGGCGGCTGACGGAGACGTGGCCGTCAGTCAGGTGAGCGGCGGCTGACGGTCGGTGGGCGGTGTCAGGTCGCGCGGTGCCCTAACCTGTGGCTCCACTGGTCCGTGTTTTTGTTTACGGTGCTCCGTCCAAAACTGGCACTCATCGCTTCTGCGGCAGCGAGGAGTGTCTATGCATGATGCTTAGGCTGTGCACGTCATCTTCGGTGCGGACAAAATGCTACACGCTCAAAGTTGGGTGACGTCAGCGTGTACTATTTTCGAGATTAGGTGAACTGTGAGCATACAATATTGGCTGAACAGTACCTCGATTTAAGCCATATGTTGCAGGAGATACCGCATGAAAATGTGAGACATTTGCGAACGAACTTCGTGGCTATGGTTTGGTAAAGTGGATATTAGAATGGATCCAGAACTGGCCTTGACCCAGACTCTGTCAGATCGTGAACAAGTGACCTTAGCCTGGCACGTGCCGCAGGTGCCGACCTTCACCAAGCCGCTGCGGAACATTGAGACAGCCGAGGGCACCAATGTACACCTGGAGTGCCGTCTGCAGCCCGTGGGAGACAACAGCATGAAGGTCGAGTGGTTCGTCAACGATCAGCCGCTCAAGATCGGTAAGTCAACACCACCGCGGTAATTATGGACTGTGTCGGGGATTCCGCTGACAGAAATGATACAAAATATTTTTTAGGTACTAGACATGCCTGCTTAATGTTAACGTTCCCTACTGTACTAAGCCGATGTGTAAGGTTCAGCAAAAGTGCCGTATGGTTCATGATTAATAGGGTTGATGTTTCAATGTGCTAATTGCACATTCCTTGGGAGTTAATTTAATCTTTATCTCGGTTTTACCGTTGGGGACGAGTAGTCGAGGTCTAGGTTGCCCGTCTCACACTCGAAAAATTGTAGGCTCAAGTCTCACCTCTCGCTACTCTTCACCCGCCGCCAATCGGTGTGAGAGATTGGCGACGCTGCATGACTCAACGGTGGATGTGTCGTAAAACTAATAACCAACCAATCGGTCTTGCCGTTGGTGCGCAATTCGGTGATGCTTTGTATGTCGTTTGACCAAATCTCAGTGCTGACGTTTAGCCTGGCAGTTTTTATGTGCCTGCAACGGTGATGTTTGATCCGATGCCGGCGGTGATGCTTGACCTGGCTGCATCATGGTCCCAGGTCACCGGTTCCGGCCGGCGTACGACTTTGACTACGTGGCGCTGGACCTACTCAGCGTGTACCCGGCCGACTCTGGGATGTACACCTGCCGCGCCACCAACCGTCTGGGTCAGGCGGTCACCTCGGCCTCAGTTCGGGTCATTGGTGAGTGGCGCCGGAGTACGGCCGACCCCGTCAACATGGTCACGTCGGGATAACAGGATTCAGCATCGAAGTCACAGTATCGCGAAATCACATCGGGGGTGATGACAGGTCACCAGGAATCAATACTGGTACATTTGTGTCATTATGAGGGCTCACTGCCGGGTTGACGCCGGGTCAAATAAAGCCAACATTGGGTTTTCGGTGGTGTGATGACAAGGTAATCGTGCGAATACAGTGGACCATCGTCACCGGCCACATGCTGTGCCAGCTGCGCTCTAAGCCCTCATCCACGACTTCTTCAACCTTCGCCGCCACGATGCTAGTTTGCTTGGGTGGTGGCGTCTGGCATGAAATTTGGCTTATGGTGTCAATCACTGAATACATATCGTTGTTGGCATCCTTGAATTTTTTTGCTAATGTAATCATCATGCACTTTATGAAGTGCCCATGGCCGTGAGAACATCATGACGGAAGCGTCTATTCATATTGTACTTAATAGCTGGCATAGAAACGCCATACGAATTGTACGGCACCTATCCTTCTGCAAACATTAATTTGACGCTTCGAAAACTAACGTGATGTAGCAAGCGAAAAGGAATCGTGACAGTAAAAAATCGATCCAATTACGTATTTTCTATGAGGTTCACAATACGTGTACCCACGCCTGCGCAAATGCCTGCAGAACAACAAAACACAAAGCCCGTCATGATGCGAGCGTGACCCGTTGTGATATGTTTCTTGTGTTGCGGATATCTTGGCGTTTGTGATGCCGACGAAAGGTGTGTGTCTCTGACAGAAAGGATCATCCAGTCGGAGTCTTCTTCGCCTGCCTTGGACAGTAATGCCGGTGTTGTTTGATGTGCTTCCCCAGTAGTGTGCAGACTTAGAAATCCGGCTACACTTGCTTTCATTTTGTTCGGATGCCACACGCTGGACCCTTCTTCCCTGTGTAGTATTTACTTCAACCTGGGGTTAGATGTACATGTGGCATGTGTACTTAGTATCCGTCACGTGGACTCGTCAAGCACTGCTTTCTTAGTTGACGCACGCAACCAAATGTTAGTAAGCAGCATTGGCTTGTCTGATAGCTATACCTGCAAGTTTCGTTGATTAATTAGTGCGCTATTAGTATGCCGTTGATAGTTTGCAATTCGACCTGGGGTAATGAAGTTGAAATGTTGCATGAATGCTTCGCCCAGAAATGTACAGACGGGCGCAGTTATTACAATGCACCCTGCCTGAGCTTATGGATGTCATTCGCGTGGGTATCCGTGTTCATACCGGTCATGCTTTTCCACTCGTGGCAGTCCTGCATGGTGACACCGAGTAGCGTAGCCAGTGCTTTATGATAGAGCGGTAATGTGCGTGCAGGGATGTGACCGTACTACAGTCAGAGGAACGGCAGGGACGTGGGAAAGCCATCCCTTCGGGCAAAGTGGGGTCAACGTACTCAGCTCTGGGTGTGAAGTTGCTTGGTCTTTGCCGCTCTCCATTACCCGGGCAATGCACCCGGCACTACTTCTCCACAACGTATGGCTCGAATGGTGGCGGCAAAGACTGTTTTTTATTTCTACTGGTGCTGGCTGGGACGCTGTTTGTCGCAGACGTGCTGGGTGTGATGTTGGTTGTAGCGCTATGCATGATGGTTGCGCCGATGTCCATGGTGATTGTGTCGCTATTTGTGGCGGGTGTGTCGTTCACCGTGCTGATTGTGCTACTGCTCCCAAGATACTGTGCCGCTGTTCATAGGGTGTTTCCTCACTGTTCACAAGATTTGCGCCACTTTTCACGAGGCGCTGAGCCACTGTTCATATGGTTTGTGCCATTATACACGAGGTGCTGTGCCATGTTCACGAGGGATTGTGCTACTGTTGATAATGTTTGTGTCATTGTGCATCAGATGCTGTGTCACTGCTCACTAGGTTTGAGTCGGTGTTTATAAGGTGCAGTGCCACTGTGCATAAGGTTTATGCTACTGTTTATACGGTACTGTGCTACTGCTTACAAGGTTCGTGCCACTGTTAATAGGATGAAGTGCCACTGTTAATAGCGTGCTGTGCCACTGTTTAAATGGTGTGTGCCATTGTACATAAGGTGCCGTGCTACTGCTGACAGCTGGTGATGTTGACAGCCAAGAGAGATTTGTACACGGACAATCGTACCTCAGTAGAGACGGTCCAGTACATGGAGGACTCGTCTCGCTACCAGCGTAAGGAGTGGGCTGACGAGATGGTCCAGGTGAAGCCCAAGTTCATCACGCAGCTGAAGCACCAGGTGGGCCTGGCTCGAACACGAGCGCGTCTTTTGGGCGCTGTATGACCGAAGCAGTCGATGCGCCCCTAAGCCCAAATAACCAACCACGAGCGCGTTTTCATTGCCGGCGGGTGGTCGATGTGTAGGTGCGCGCGTATGCTAGCCAGTTAAGCTACGCTGGTCTGCAGAACGTGCGTCAGCAGAGTTCTGTCGTTGTCGTCGTCGTTGCTGCTCTTGCCGCGCCTGATGTATATCTCTATGACGTTCTGGTGGTGCTGTCGTTAACTGCAGCGCGTCGCTGCCGTTGGCATGTCACAGGCACCATAGACGCGCGTCACGAGAAAGCCGCGCGAGCAGCACCTGTGCTAGACGCTGACCCTGCTGTGCTTACGCTTGCCAGGAGGGCCTGAAGGAGAACCAGACGGCTCACTTCGAGGCAAAGCTGGAGCCGGTGACAGACGCCAATCTGCACGTGGAGTGGCTCAGGGATGGCAAGCCCATCACAGTTGGTGAGTGTATGAAGCACACATCCAGGACAGCTTGATGATGGAAAACGACCCGTACATAGTCACAGGTGAAGTGATGCAGCGATGCGCCAACACATGGCAGAAGGTAGGTAATGGGGGAAAACTGGTGACAGTACCGTTAGTAAGCCTGCAACACATAACCTCGATATCCACTAACGCGGATTATTGTGGAGTATATCAACCATGAAGTTCACTATCTGCCCAGCCTATTGGGTGGCGTGCGGCATGACCAGGCCAACATGTACCTCGGTCTGTTTCATCGTCCTCCGCTATACTCCACCATACTCTACCGTACTCCACCGAGCTCTACCGTTCTCCACCTACGCCGTTATATCCCACCGTACTCCGTCGTTCTACATCACACCCCACTGTACACCGTCAAACCACGCCGCCCTTCATCGCCTTTATCGTGCTCCACGGTGTTCCGCCATACTCCAACTTACTTCACCCGAATCCACTGTGTTCCGCCGCACTCTGTCCTACCGCACCGTGTTCCGCCGTACTACACCGTGCACCGTTCTCCACCGCACCCCAGGGCGCGACAGCGAAATGATGCAACAGTCACTGGGACCTTCAGCCAGCCCAGAGTGCGCCGAACGCCCTTTCGCGGGGCTGCCTGGCGCCAAACATGGCCGGTTGCGCGCCAGTCTCACCGACTGCAGTTAGACATAGCCGGCTGTTGCCATGACTCGCAGGGCACCGCCAACGGCCGCTGCACGACTTCGGCTACGTGGCGCTGGACATCGTCGGCCTGATCGAGGAGGACAACGGCGTGTACACGTGTCGCGCCACCAACAACCTCGGCTTCGACGAGACGTCCGCCATCCTCAGCTGCTCCGGTGAGTCTGGGACGGCCGTTGTGGTCCTCGGCAGGTCACACGCACTCTGCGACACGGACTGGGGAGTTGGGGAGATGTTTGGACACATGGCCAGAATGAAAATAGAACAAACTTGACGCAGCGTGCCCTTCTTTCTTTCATCGTGCCTTGAAGCACGAACACAGTGCCGTGTGTCAGAAGAACGGTGCTTGCATTGGTGTCTCCAACATGGCAGGATTCTGTAGTGTGAGCTGCGCGTATTTACTGGTCTTGTCTCGTGACGTCAAGCTCGGTGGTGACGCTCCGCCGTTTGCTGCATGCCCCCAGGCAGCCACAAGGTGCTCACCTCCACCCAGAACGAGAGCGGTCTGTCGCACGTGCACCGGTTGGAGGAGCGCTCCCGCCTGACCAGGTCCGAGACGCTGGACGAGGTCACCACACAGGCACCGCTCTTCACCACCTCCCTGAAGAGCGTCACCATCAAGGAGGGCCAGCGCGCCCACTTCGAGTCCCGTCTGATCCCCGTGTCGGATCCCACCATGAACGTGCAGTGGTTCCACAACGGCCGGCCCCTCAAGGCCGGATCAAGGTGCGAGGCGGCTGTGGGTAGTGGCATTGGTATAGACATAGGAACATGTATAGGCATAGGTATAGGAATAGGTGGTATAGGAGCGATGCGGCTGTAGGTTCGGGACCAGCTGTGTTGGCAGTATAGATCTTGTAAATAATTATCGCTTGGATCGGTGTCAACTGCGCTGGCAACACCATCTTCTTAATGATTGTTGAACGGCAGGGTTGTAAATGATGATGCAAATAATCATGAGTGTTGGAGGGCTTTTGTGGACACAGTAGATTAGTTGCAATGTGGAAATTTGTTGAGAAGCTGCCGGTGAGCAGTCATCTCATGATCCGCAATCGTTGCTGCTGATTTGTTCTGACCGTTTATTAGCGAGTAATTAGATGCCATTTCTGGTTTGGAAGAGGCATGCCACATTGCACTGTGCTTATGTCGCTTAGTATCTATTCCGCAAAACAGACAAAACACGCATCACGTGCTACAATGTTCTCTGACAGGTTCATGGAGACCAACAACTTCGGTTTCGTGGCGCTGGATATCATGTACGCGTACCCGGAGGATCAGGGTACCTACATGTGCAAGGCGACCAACGCGCTGGGAGAGGCAGTCACCCAGGCGACGCTCAGCTGTCTGAGTAAGTCCGCACTGAACATGAAATTGGCGGTGACATCTCGCATGCAAAACCTTAGCTTGATGCGAGTCATTCGCGTGGTGCGCTATATGTCGGTCATGTTACTTGTGTTTTCTAATGTACTGTATTCATTGTATTGTAAGATGCAAGTACCATCCTAAGATAAAAAGGGGCTGTTATCAGCACCATATCAGTTTAAACATGCGTCGAATTCAGGGCTATATAGTGTTGGTTATTCAGCAAGGTCACCGTCACCAACAGTGCACGATTGGGAAGATTATTGATAGTTTTTAAGTATGCTCTTCCCATAGAACGTTGACGTCGATATGGCAATGTTGTGAGGGTTGAATTTTATGCTTGACATTCGGCAAATAAATATGATGTTAGCATTCATGTATTGAGTAGCACACTATGAATCTTATCCAACCCAGGAGCGGCACACAATGAACTTTACTTGACCCAGGATCGGCACACCATGAATCTTACCCGACCCAGGGGGAACACCATGAACCTTACCTGATCCAGGAGCGGCGCGTGTTTCCATCACACTCGCCTCTCACCGGCTGATGGTACGGTGGTCTGACACATCGTCACCCCTCCCCCCGCCCCGCTGCAGCCAAGAGCGCGGTGGACGGTGGCTCGCTGCACGAGCAGGCGCTGGACAAGCTGCGCTACCTGGAGGTGAAGCGGCCGCACGGTCTGGCGCCGGAGGACGGCACCGCCCAGGCGCCCGTCTTCACGCAGCCGGTGCGCGACGCGCGTCTGCTGGAGGGCCAGCCGCTGCACTTGGAGGCGCGGCTGATCCCCGTCGGCGACGCCAACCTCGCAGTGGAGTGGTTCAAGAACGGCGTCCCGCTGCAGCAGGGTGAGTGGGGCAGGTGTGGGGTGGTTCAAGAACGGCGTCCCACTGCAGCAGGGTGAGCGGGGCAGGTGCAGGGTGGTTCAAGAACGGCGTTCCTCTGCAGCAGGGTGAGCGGGGCAGGTGTGGGGTGGTTCAAGAACGGCGTCCCACTGCAGCAGGGTGAGTGGAGCAGGTGTGATGCACACCTGTTCCAAGGTGTAGAGTCGCCACCTGTCAACTGTCGCCGGTTCCTCCACATTTTTGTCACCGGCTCAAGAACGGCGTCCCGCTACAACAGGGCAAGCGGGGCAGGTGTGCTGCACATCTGTTTCAAGGTGTGGAGTCAGCATCTGTCAACTGTTCCCGGTTCCTTCACATTTGTACCACCGGTTCAATAACGGCGTGAGTGGGACAGGTCTAGGGTGGTTCAAGAACGGTGTCTGGGTGTCGGTGTCGGCTGAGACATTGTGTCAAACACACAGAATGCAACTGCAACATGCTATACGACATGGTGGACGAGATGTTGAGCCAAGGGAATAACATGCTGAATACAAGTTCGGCTTCAAACTTCAACGTCAGTAGGCATTGGATCTGGTGAGGTTTGTGAAAACCTCGTCTTGGTTCCGACTTCCTTGAAAATCTTGCCTTCGTAAATCGGAATAGCAGCATGCTGCGTAAAACAAACAGTATTGTAGTATCGTGCTGAGATTTGGTCGGATGCTATCTTTTTGTAGGCAAGTGTGGAAGAGTATGGCGCTAATCCTGAATTCGCAAATTGCATATAGTTTGAAGGTATTTCCCCAGGATTGCGCAACTGTAAACTCATGACACAATGCTAGGCTAACCATGTGCTCTCCACCGCAGCCAACCGCATGTCGACCCTGCACGACTTCGGCTTCGTCGCGCTGGACATGAAGTACACTCAGGAGGACGACAGCGGCACCTACACGTGCCGCGCCACCAACGAGCTGGGCCAGGCGGCCACCTCCGCCACGGTCGTCGTCCAGTGTGAGTCGCGTGACCAAACTGTGGCAGAATCGGCCACGGTCGGGCCCTGGGAGCGTCCGGGGACCTCGGACCCTGGGAGCGTCCGGGGACCGCATCGACCGGAAACAGGGCGGTCCACGACCGCGGCGTGAATGCGATGGAAATTGAATGGGTGTGTAGATGAAGACCCTTCTCGTTTTCAGCCGATGTCTTGTCTTATATTCGCTTCAACAATCCACACCTGAAAATACGTTGACATCGGCCTATGCGTTCCGGTGCGCCGAAGGACAAAAAGTCGAATTGATGTAAGCCTGAAACTCCTGTAGGAGCCTGATATCGGTGGATTCTGAAATGAAAGGTCGGGGTTTCCGCCAGTTCAGAGTTGAGCCAGGACGCAACACGCCCCCCCCCCCCCGGAAGGTGGCGGTCACATAACCTGGCCGGGGGGGGGGGAGCGGATTCGGCCCATCCAAATATCTCAGGAACTACTGAAGCTAGAAGTACAGCATTTGGAGGGTAGATTACGGTTGCAACGAAATCGCTGCGGTATACATTGTACGACCATTGGTTGATGCCTTCAAGCGCAAATAAGATCACGATGGACTTGAGGTGAGCGGGATTTTGCCTCCCACTCGGTGCGCGTATTAAGCTTCAACACAACCAAACTCAACATACCAGAGCTGAATTAAGCGAACACTGATCAATATTCTGAACAAGTTGACGAAATCTACCATGCCATTCATGATGTCCGTGGTGTCATCAGTTCACGAATCTGCCACGACGTTTGTGGTGTCGGCGGTGCAATGAGGTCACGAATCTACCACGACGTTCGTGACGGTTGCAGTGTAATAACGTTGTTGCATGATACTCCGTCCGTTTCCTTGCAGCCAAGGACTCACTGCTACTGGGAACTGAGAGCGTGGCATCTCTGGAGAAGCTCAGACTGCTGGAGATCAGGACGTTCACCAGGACAGAAATCGAGGAGACAGTTGTGACAGAAAAACCGCGGTGAGTATAGCCTAGTACTTAAAGGCAAATGCTTTCTTGATATATGAATGTGTTCACATATATAAATAAATAAATATATATATATATATATATATATTTATATATATATATATATATATATATGTATATTAGCCTGGTTCAAAAAAGGAAAGTTGAAAAATTGTTAGCTCCACAAGTTTGGCACAGCCAATCATTTTTCGAAATCGCCAGGGCCAGTAACGAGCACGGCCACACGGTCCACCTTTCCCCTATCCCCAATGTAGTCTGGGAAAAGCTTGGCACCCAAATGTAGGAGAAGTGGACCTTTGGGGTGAAGTCTTCTCGATCTTGAGTGTCCGCTTGAAGCTGTGCCTGTCGCCTAGATCGCCGGACTGACCTTCTGGATAGGGTCAGTCCGGCGCTCTGATCACGGCCAGTGATCTGGACCACTTAGCCGTGAATCTGAAAGATCACGGCCAAGTGCCCGTACCACGGTTCATGCCACGAACACGGCTCCACGGCCCGGAAGGTTGACTCGATCGAGGGCTGATGCGACAGCGGGGGAATTGTGGCATGCCAAGTACGTCACCTCGCGTTGGAAGCCGTGCAGTTGAGAAAAACTCGAGGGAACTCCATAATAACCACCATTCTGCTCCACCTCGCGTACTTGGTGCTGAGGAGGCCTCTGCAAAAGAAAGAAACCAAATATGCATTTTGCGCGACCTTTAAATATGCATGAAATCGTTCAAAATTTGGCACACAACACAGGCACATATAGTGGAATAAAAATAACCTTGTGGAGCGCACTTCCTTGAAACTTTTAAAATTACCATGTATGTTTGGACCACCATAATATATATATATATATATATATATATATATATATATATATATATATATATATATATATATATATATATATATATATATATATATGCATATATATATATGCATATATATATATATATATATATATATATATAAATATATATATATATATATATATATATATATATATACATATGTATATATATATATATATATGCATATATAAATGAATGTTTCATCC
Organism: Imbricaverruca yamaguchii; assembly: GCA_034440575.1. Classification (NCBI taxonomy): domain Eukaryota; kingdom Metazoa; phylum Arthropoda; class Thecostraca; family Neoverrucidae; genus Imbricaverruca; species Imbricaverruca yamaguchii. The sequence goes on along the minus strand of JAOTOL010001639.1, from coordinate 903,163 downwards.
AGCATTCCGCAGATACGAGACCTAAGCGTTCTAGCATGCCGCCACTCGATATTCGCCAGGTCAATACGCCCCAGGGTGTGTCGGCGACACGTGTACGAGCACGGTGGAATAAGCTGTGTCGCCGTCCTGTCCGTGGTTCAATGGCTTTCGACGGTGCACCGGCGACATGCGTATGAGTACGGTAGGATGAGCCGTGTCACCGTCCTCTCTGTGGCTGCATGGCTTCTGACGGTGCGCTGACGTCCTGCCAGGTTTATTACGGAGTTGACCGGCGCCACCGGGCTGGTGGAGGGTCAGTCGGCGCACATGGAGGCCCGCATCGAGCCCTACCCAGACCCGGACATGAAGGTCGAGTGGTTCCACAACGGCAAGGCGGTGGCAATCGGTGAGGATACGGCCAAGTAGACCAGTCTCCTGCCAGGAGGCCATACCCAGCTCAGGAGTTCATCGAGGTTCAGTCATTCATGCAATGAAATATTGGGAATCTGGCTGAATTACCCCAGACGCGATCAATAATGGGATGCACCATCATGTTGATTGAAATCTGTCAAACTCCTTAACCGATGCTTGCAATGTTTTGTTCTTGTATGTGTGTACATAACATCGATGATAAACCTGGGTTTGGAAGCTCCGAGGTATGCCATTTCTATTCCGCTGTGCCACGTTAACGCGGGGGAGTGATTTTTAGGCGTGCCGGACCATAAAGGTCATTTGCGCTGCCTATAAAGCAAATACATTACATGTCTGTCTATGAAAGAAGCGAGTGTTTGCTATCACGGTGCAGGCAAGTGGACATACACGTTAAGGGAGCTTTACGTGATAGCTTGTGTGCTATTTTAGATGCTGAAGGCGGGGCTTGGTTGGGGACATCTCCCTGGTGTCTAAATGGTTTTAGCTTTACTTTACTACTCCACAAAATAATGTGTAGTTTCCACGTTACCGCTTAGAGGTTTTTATGTGTATGTGTGTGATATTGGTTTAAAGTGAAACGATATCGTAGGACTTTGCATATAATCGACGTGCGCATGAGCCGGGATAGAAACGAGCGCACATGCGCACACATACACGCACACACATACGCACTATCTCAAGACAATATAACTGCATGCATCGTCTCAAAAGATTCCTGTGCTTTCGCTGTGCCTGGATCTTTCTGACTAACAACCTCGATTTCACTTTAAGTCTGGCACTCTGTCCGTAGGCCACCGTTACCGTACTGTGTAAGTCCGACGCTGTCCGTAGGCCACCGTTACCGTACTGTGTAAGTCTGACACTGTCCGTAGGCCACCGTTACCGTACTGTGTAAGTCTGACGCTGTACGTAGGCCACCGTTACCGTACAATCTTAAGTCAGTAGGTCACGTCATTACGCTGCTGTACGTAGGCCACCGTTACCGTACTGTGTAAGTCTGACACTGTCCGTAGGCCACCGTTACCATGTTATGTAAGTCTGACACTGTCCGTAGGCCACCGTTACCGTACTGTGTAAGTCTGACACTGTCCGTAGGCCACCGTTACCGTACTGTGTAAGTCCGACGCTGTCCGTAGGCCACCGTTACCGTACTGTGTAAGTCTGACACTGTCCGTAGGCCACCGTTACCATTTTGTGTAAGTCTGACACTGTCCGTAGGCCACCGTTACCGTACTGTGTAAGTCTGACACTGTCCCGACCTGTGACCGTAGGCCACCGTTACCGTACTGTGTAAGTCTGACACTGTCCGTAGGCCACCGTTACCATTTTGTGTAAGTCTGACGCTGTCCGTAGGCCACCGTTACCGTTTTGTGTAAGTCTGACGCTGTACGTAGGCCACCGTTACCGTACTGTGTAAGTCTGACACTGTCCGTAGGCCACCGTTACCATGTTATGTAAGTCTGACACTGTCCGTAGGCCACCGTTACCATTCTATGTGTAAGTCTGACGCTGTACGTAGGCCACCGTTACCATGTTATGTACACCGTCCAGGCCACCGTCACCGTTTTGTCTGACACTGTCCGTAGGCCACCGTTACCATGTTATGTAAGTCTGACACTGTCCGTAGGCCACCGTTACCGTACTATGTAAGTCTGACGCTGTCCGTAGGCCACCGTTACCGTACTGTGTAAGTCTGACACTGTCCGTAGGCCACCGTTACCATGTTATGTAAGTCTGACACTGTCCGTAGGCCACCGTTACCGTACTGTGTAAGTCTGACGCTGTCCGTAGGCCACCGTTACCATGTTATGTAAGTCTGACACTGTCCGTAGGCCACCGTTTCCATGCTATGTAAGTCTGACACCGTCCGTAGGCCACCGCTTCCGGACTGTACACGATTTCGGCTTCATCGCGTTGGACGTGCTCTCCGCCTACCCGGAGGACTCCGGCGAGTACACCGTCAAGGCCACCAACCGTCTGGGAATCTCCAGCTCCAGCATCACCATCAACGTACAGCGTGAGTACGACAGATCTGCCGCAAACTGTGGGTAGCACAGTGGGCACCTCACAAACTGTGGATAGTACAGTTCGTGGGAACCTTACAAACTGTGAGCATCACAGTACGTGGGCACTTCACAAACTGTGAGCATCACAGTACGTGGGCACTTGACAAACTGTGGGTAGCATGACACAAAGTGATCACAGTACGTGGGCACTTCACAAACTGTGGGTATCACAGTACGTGGGCACTTGACAAACTGTGGCACTAAGAGGCCAAACGTGAGTATCACAGCACGTGGGAACGAACACAGTTCGTGGCATCTCACAAATTGTGGGTAGTACAGTACGTGGGGACTTACCGGCCAGTTTGTTGGGGGGGGGAGGGGTCGTTGCCGATACCACTGGTTCGTCCACTGGTGACTTTAATCTAAAAGGTTATGAAAATCTGGTGTTGGCTCCCCATCATGCAAAATGTTCAGGAAATGCCTTGAAGAGGACCTGTTCTTACACCAGTTGTATCGGGACCTACCAGGCATGGTTCATTCTTGGACCTTGTATTCTCGGATTTAAGTGACTTGGTTCAAGACTACTGTAGGCGAAACTCTGGGAAAAAGTGACCATAACATAGTTAGATTCAAGCACATGTAGGGGAAATATCAAGGATAATTTGGTAAAGGTTCCAAATTTCAACAGAGCAGACTTTAACGGCATGAGAGCGGCTTTAAGTGCCATCAGATGGGAAGAAGAATTTTCCAATTTAAATGCCTGGAAATGTGGGAAAAGTTCAAATCTTACTTGAAGGAAACTCAGATTAGACATGTCCCCCAAAAGCAAAGACGCAAAGAAGGGTAGGAAAGCCAGCATGGCTTACACCAGACGATAAAAGCAATTAAGGCTAAGAAACTGCATTTAGAGTTTTTAAAGAAGCCTCAAATGTCATTAATCTAAAGGCGTATCAAAAGCTAGAGACACTGTGAACAAAAACCAGAGGTCCACTAGAAGTAAACGGGACTACATTGGGTGAGGATAGTGAGATGGTTGAGGAGCTGAGCAAGCAGTTCAAATCAGTGTTTACATTGGAAGATATGACCAATCTGCCGACCGTACACCATAGTTCAGTTACATGGGATCTGACAAATGATGGTGATTTCATTGATAGTGATGTTGTTTACAATCATATCAGGAAAATAAAGCCAAATAAGGCAGCAGGACCGAGATATTTATGCTAGGGTGTTGCGGAAACTGAAAAGGAACTGGCATTTCAACTTAGTATAATATTTTGTAGACCAGTTTCACATAATGAAATTCCAACCGATTGAAAAGGGCAAATGTAGTTCCTATTTTCAAGAAAGGAGAAAGAAGGAAAGTTGAAAACTACAGGCCAATAAGTCTCACATCCCTAGTCTGCAAGGTACTGAATCAATTATCAAGGATATAATAGTTAGTTATCTGGAAGGTAGCAGATTGATTCAAGATACTCAACATGGGTTTAGAAAAGGACGATCGTGTCTCACAAACCTCTGGACTTTTTGAACTTCGCCACAGAACAATTTGATCAGGGAAATCAGGTTGATGTAGCATATCTTGACTTTAGTAAGGCCTTGACAAGGTACCCCATAAACGGTTAATGATACAGCTTCAGTCCCATGGTATTGCAGGTAGCATCTTAAAATGGATAGAGTTGTGGCTTTCAGATAGACAGCAAAGAGTGATGCTAAATGGTACAAAGTCATCATGGCAAAATGTTCTTAGTGGAGTCCCCCAGGGGTCAGTACTAGGGCCATTACTGTTCATTATATTTGTAAATAACATTGAAAGTGGCCTAAGCAGTAAAGTTTGAAATTGCAGATGATTGAAGGTCTTTAGGGCAATAACAGGTCAGGATGAGCATATCACGCTGAAAAAGACTTAGACGAACTTGTGAAGTGGTCCGAAGAATGGCAAATGAAATTTAACTTTGATAAGTCAAAATAATGCATGTAGGTAAGCAGCATATGAAGGCTCCATACTTGATGGGTGCCAAGTGCTATCAGTGACTCAACAGGAGAAGGATTTAGGTGTTATTCTAAACACAAAACTGGGGGCATCAGAACAGACCAAGGAAGCCAGGAAGAAGCACTGAGAATGCTCGGGCAATAAATAGGAATGTATCATATAGAAGAGGAAGTGATCAGGAAGCTTTACTGTGCATACGTCAGGCCACATTTGGAATACTGCATCCAAGCTTGGTCCCCTAGCTATGAAAAAGATTGTTGGCTTTTAGAGAGAGTACAAAAGAGGGCTACAAAATGGTTAATGGCATAAGCAACCTGGCATAGATGAAAGATTGAAGAAATTGAATATGTTTTCACTTAGATATAGAAGGCTGAGAGGAGATCTCATCGAGGTCTTTAAATTTGTCAATGGTCTGGAGAGGGAATACCTTGGGGAAATGTTTGAATTTAACAGAAATGATGCAATTAGAGGTCATCAATTCAAAATTAAAATTAACCACAGCAGAACAAGGTTAAGGCAAATTTTCTTCACCAACAGGGTAGTGAACACTGGAACCAGCTGCCAGAAAACATCGTCAGTAGCAGCACATTGAACATCTTTAAAAACAGCATAGACAATCATTATAAGAATAGAGGGCTTGCTTTTCAGTATTACAGGGGGCTGATTGGCAGATTTGGTGGGCAACTGGTTCAGTGTACAGAGTGCAACCAAGAAGGGCCCTTGTGGCTCATAGTTGCACTAATCTTTATGTCTTTATGTCTTTATGTCTTTATATCACCCTTTCTGTATTGCTTCTTTACTGACTTCGCCTCATGCGTTTGTTTTATCTGTCAGTGATAAACTAGTAAGGGTACGAGAAGTCTAGGGGCAAGTTACCCATCTCACAATCGAAAGATCGCGGGTTCGAGTCTCACCTGTCGCTACTCTTCGTCCGCGACCAATCGGCGTGAGAGATTGGCGACGCTACACGACTCAACGGTCGACGTGTCGTAAAACCAACAATCACCTGATAAACTAATAATGCAAAACTCACAGTGAATTGATTAGTTGGGATGCGGAACATCACAGGAACGTGACATTAGGCACGGTCCCCGGGGCCAGCGATAATTTACGCCCTCACACCGATTTTCGACTGGAAAAAACTCGACAGACATTATTTGATGGTTGGTGATGCATGGTTATTTGCAAGAACATGCGCAGGCACGAAGATAGATGTTGAAATTAAATAAATATTCCTTCGATTCGGAAATCCAACGTAGTTTCAGGATGTGTAAACGCACTTCACATATTTGCATATTTGTATGTATAACTCGGCCGAATACAAAGGAGAAGATCGGGTCTGAATCCAATTGTGATATTGCAAAGCTTGCGCATGAAATATAACTTCTTAACTTAGTAATACACAAATTTCAGTAGTCTTATGGATGGAACATCTTTTAATGCACAATTTGGGTATGCATATTTAAATAAGATACAACATAAGGGAAGACACAGTCAGTTTGATTACGACTCACCGAACATTCCCTCCCACTCGCACCCGCCACTACTTTTGTTACTCACTCACACACCGGAGGAACCTGACGAAATGCTCCCACTAGACGAGGGTAAACACAGTCAGCTGGATTACGACTCACCGAACACTCACTCCCACTCACACTCGCCACTACTCCCGTTACTTACTCATACACCAGAGGAAGATGGCCAAGTGGTCTTGTTAGGTAAGAGTAGCGCTGCCACCTGAGTGACGGAGGACTCGCCCACCACCCACCGTCATTACGGGGCTACATCTGGCTCGGCTATTTCCGTCGGTGATTCCGAGCAGGGTCGGCTGTGACGTCACACCGACGGTGTGGTCGATGACGTATCGGCAGTGGCCAGGCCGTGACGTGTTTACCGCCCCCGTCACTCCCGACGTGCCGCTGCAACGAAAACGGACCACTTGCGACGAAACGGACACGGGCGGCTTCCGGTGTTTGAAAGGCTCTTCTGCAACTTGGTCTGAAATAGACATGCTTGGCAACATTTAGTGGACGCTTATGATTAGCATAAATGCAAACACATTCTGATTCTTCAGCTGTTTGCAGTCGAGGTGTGATGTCTCCAGTGATTCGCCAGCTTGAGTATTATGAATGCATTTGCTATTGACATTGACTGTGCACCTTATGCGCCTTCAGCGCTCAGATGATTCCTCACGTTATTTGAATCGCCATGCCAGCTGCAGCCTTCTTCACTTGGCCACGGTTGGTTTCTAAGATTCTTCAACAAACACACCGACGGCCACATGTACATTTTCATGATTCGTTCAAACTGGCCCAAAGTTTTGACACAACTTGTATCACCATCGCATATACCACTGGCACGTTTTCTGCCAGATGTTTTTGTACATTCACTTCCGAAAATGTCATTATATGGCAGACGAGCATGCATTTTCCCCGCCTGATCCACAATCCCACGCTACTGATACATACACCTCGCCCATCCCTGCCAGTAGGGGACGAGTGGTCTAGGGGTAAGTTGCTCGTCTCACAATCAAAAGGTTGTGGGTTCGAGTCTCACCTGTCACTACTCTTCGCCCGCGACCAATCGGCGTGAGAGGTTGGCGACGCTACATGACAACGGTCGATGTGTCGTAAAATCAATAACCAACCAACCATCCCTGCCAGTGCTGCAACTCGCAGTGATCCCACACCATCCAGCCTCTGACAACTCGGGTCACCTCGGCAGCCCGCGCGGCGCTGATCCAGGAGACGCAGCACCCGGCCGCCATGCGGAAGATCTCCTACCTGGAGTCGGACCGGCGCCGCTCCACCGTCGAGCAGACGCTGCTCTGCGAGAAGCCGGTGTTCGGCCGGCCGCTGCGCAACGCCGGCCTGGCCGAGGGTCAGGGCGCCCACCTGGAGGCCACGCTGACGCCGGTCAACGACCCCAGCATGAAGGTCGAGTGGTTCTACAACGGACGACCCATTCCGCAGGGTGAGTCGGCTGGGCCTCGGCGTTGTTGTCGACGTTGGCCGGGGCTGAGTTAATCCCGCTCTGTTCTGTAGCACATTTGCTTGTCAGTGGTCCTTCGCTGCTCCGATGTCTTGCACCCATTGCTTATCCATGTGGAACTTACGAAAAGACGACTTTGGTTTCGAAGCAGGAACATTCGATTGGTTTAGCAGGATGCTACCAAGCAATGCGTTGTTGTGCAGCAGTGATGTCATAGTGTTGTCCATTTTCGTGTTAACTCATTCATCCAACTTAGGTTCATCGGCCCGGTCATGCAGTCCGGCAATCTCTGCTGTGGGACGATGTGACCTTCAGAATGCTTCATGATGTCAACTAGATACACTCCCGTAGACATCATATGATTTCTGAAATTAAGATGATGCAGATATGTTCCTTTCATAGCTTCCTCTATCTAAGAACGTTTCCGCTTCACCAGTAGCCGCTGCCGAACTTGTGCCCGGCTGTGACCCTGTCCGTCCACGTGAACCGTCCGCGGCTGGTTCGCCGACGTCCAACGCTGTCGACAGGCCACCGGTTCCGCACCATGTACGACTTCGGCTTCGTGGCGCTGGACATCCTGTACACGTACCCGGAGGACTCGGGCACCTACATGTGCCGCGCCTCCAACGCCGCCGGCGAGGCGGTCACCACGTGCGACATGGCTGTCGAAGGTAAACGGCCGGGTGTGACCGGAGCCGGCGGGGCGTGCACTGCGGCGCAGTGGTCGCAGGGTCAGCGCGACGCGGCGGGGGCGAGCTGGAGCGGGTGCGGCTCGCGAGCGCCGGCGGACGGTCGTCCGGGGCCTGTTGTGAGGCAGGCGTCTGTTCGCCGCGCCAGCACACCTGATGCTGAGCAGGTGGCGAACTTGGCTAGCGCTGTGGCAGATGCACGCACTAACAGCTCGATTAACTCCGACAGCTACAGCAGATATAACCAGCAGTCGCTTGACATTACTCACCCTGCACACTGTCCTCGCTACAGTGGTGAGTGCAATTACTTAGAGCAGGGTAGGATGATCCCGGTAAAGACGGTGGAGTCATCGAAAAAGAAGGCAGACGCATCTGAGTTGTATATCGAACGTTCCCGTGTTAAGCCCGGTACGGATTCATGTGCGTCGGCTTGGGACACCGACCAGCCGATTATATTCCCAGTATCTTTTAACGTCAGACAGTTATCGTTAGAGCAGTTTAACAAGATTAATGCATCTTTCTTAAATCAATCTGAGATTATGAACGCCGATTATTTCAACAAGATGGCCGCTGAAGATTTGCAGTCTGAGCGTACGTCATGGACAGAACGTCGCAGCACCACCACCAAGACCGAAACGTCCCGCGTCACCATCTCGCAGGAAAGTCTCGAGCCAGACAATCTCACGGGCGAATTTGCCCTTCCAAAGCCGACACCGTCGGCTAGTGGTCCCTCCACAATCCCTGACCACTGTTCTCATATCAGACCGATAAAGCTCTCCGAGGAGATACCCTGCAGAGCTGTCGGAAAGATGAACAGAGCGACCTCTGAGATGACAAACCACCCGGTGATGCGCTCTACGGACGAAACCCAGAACGACAGCGGTCTCGTGACCGCCAGCAGTCTCGTGACCGCCAGCGCGACACTCCGGTCGTCTGAGTCTCCGGATAGGAACTCGGCGACTCCGATAATGATGGTGAAGGTTCCAGCTGTGGAACCGGCAACTACGCTTTTCACCGCGTCAAAACAAAGATCAAGTACTTCAGAGAGAATGCATGAGAGCAAGTTGATGAGCGCTACTAGTAGACGTGTACCGCCTAGTCCAGCACTACATCTTCTGGCTAAGCCTATTGAGGTTGCGAGATATTTGACGGTCTCGTCGAAACTCGAGGAATCCCAAAATCCGAAGATAGTGTCTGAAACAACGTACAAACCTCCATTACCTGAGCCGCAGCATCGTGAAACTGAGCCAGTGAAAACAACCGAAATGGCACAGACGAGACGTCGAACGTATGCAGAGGAGAGGTCACTTGAAGGTGTGAAAACAAAGCAAGCTTTCTTGACATTCGAACCAAAGGTTGACAGGGTATGCACAGCGCAGAAAAAGAAGCAGAAGAGAAACGTGAATAGGAGGACGAGACGGCAGCCCGTTTGTGATAGTGATTCAGACACAGCCAACACAATTCAGGGAACTGAAGACAAACCTCTGCAAGCCATCAATTTTGATTCTTTCCGTATTAAGCCTCATAAAGGTCCATGTGTACAGGTGCCGCCAACATGTTCTAAAATGCACATTCACGAAGACAACAAAGCAGACCGCACGACCGAAAATGCTTACAAAACAGAAGTGCCGTTCCTTAATCAGTTTAAACCAGCCCTACTTTCGGAAACACCAATACCCCAACCAAATGAAACGTCGAACCCATCTCCACTTGCCGGTGTATTCAAACACGTGCCCTCTCCAAAGCCGGTCAGAAAGATGTTTCAACAGGCTGAGACAGGCACTTTTTGTCCAGCTGAGATAACATCACTTCTCCATGGTCATGTTCAATATGTACCTCCTGAGTTGTCTCATGAAGAAATAGAATTTAACCCGAATCCGTTGAACTCAGACAAGCATTCAACCGTGGCTTGTACAAATCCACGTGATGCATCTGCGTCGCCTCTTCCACCTTGTTCAAATCAAAATTTTGAATTCGTTTCGGAAATTGCGCCTGATTCTTCACTCACAAGGGCCCGGCATGTGAACAGTTCCAGACCATCTGCAACAACTATGCGGAAGCCGACTTCGGTGTCATTCCCTTGTACCGCAAAATCAACCCTGCACGCAAAATCCCAATCATTCGCTATACCTGACGTCCCACAGTTAGTTCCTGAAGCACCCATTAACCAAAAGCCATGCAGCAAAACACTTGGTAAACCCTTGGAACTGGAGTCTCACTTACCTCTGAAACCAGATAAAGAATTCGGTCTGCCACTTCAGTGTATTTCTGTACTAGCGCCTCAGTCCATCTCCAGGTCTTCATCAGTGCATACGTCTGTAAAGCAGGCGAAGTCGGCAGCGTCAGATAGCATGTCGCTCTCGCCAGCTGAAAAGACAAACAACGTCGTAAAATGTCAGTCGGTGGTGGAAATGTTGCTACCTCCACCAGATACCGAGCCCAAACAAATCATTTCCGCGGTGTCTCGTGCAGAGTCTCGTCAGGTGAGTGAACTTGGCTCCGGCCCTTGTAAGTTTTCCAAGCTTGTGCCTCCACCGTGTCCGGTGCACAAACCCGGGACGACTGTGCTGAGAAAGTTCGATGATTTGGTCAAGGCCACTAAACCAACGACCACGGATGACGAGAGTTGTGTATGTTCACCAGTAGCGCGATCCATCTTAGCTGACATTCCACCTATGCATACCACTGAAACAAAGATTTCCAGAACTTCCATCAGCAAACCAGATGGCTTGAGTTCTATCATCACGGAATGCAAACGCTCGCTTCACCAAGCCAAGGAGGCCGGTCCGGGAGAAAACAACAACACTGAAACGCCGTCGGGAGATGCTGACGGGTCGGTGGTAGATGTGACTCAACGGCAAGCCACGGAATCCCGCCGGCCGGGCCAATCAAAACAAGACCGGCAGACCTCTGAAGCGTGCGAAGGCGGCGCGTCACTACAATCCGAACGTGCAGCGTCGGCGTCACGAGTCGTCACCAGGCCGAGGGCCAAGTTGGCGTCCGCCCATCCACGCGCCACGCCGCCGAGCGCAGTGAGACATCGCACCGAAGACTCCAGAACGCGTGAGCTCACAGCGGAAGCACAGCAGCCGGGACGGCGCGACGCCGAGCCGGCAGTCGTGCGCCGACAGCGGCCAGAGGTAGTGCACCAGCGGCTGACGGAGCCGACGGTCCAGTGGCGCACCTTCTCCACCCGCGGGGACCAGCCAGTTCAGCGCCCTCTGCCACGACAGCTGTCTGCTGACAGGGCGCCCAGCATGCCGAGCAAGACCGAGCCGGCGCGGCAGCAGTCGGCGCCGACCGGGCCGTACGCGGACCGACACGAGACGTTCAGCCACTCGAGGACGACCGAGCACACGGCTGCGGGCCGGCGCGAGACGGAGACGGCCGAGAAGAAGAGCCAGTCGGTGCAGCGTTCCGTCCAGAGCACGGCCAACTCGCGCTCCATCAAGTCGTCCCGACACAGCTCCCACCAGACCGTGTCCCAGTCGTTCGAGACTTCGGAGCAAAGCATGCCGTCGTTGAAGCTGCCGAAGGCTATCGATTACCAGTCCAAGAAGGAGACTGCGACTTCCAGCGATCAGCAAAACATCTATCAGCAGAAGTCAAATCAACAGAAGAAAGCGCGGAAGCTGATGCAGGCGACGTCGCTGGAAGACCAAATTGTGCAGCAGTCGACTTCCGAGCCGACACAAAGCGTCCAGCTCAGCCGGAATGTGTCTGAGAACAAACACGAAACGGTGGTCACCGCGGACAAGCTCATCGCCGGAGAGCAGGTCATCCCGATCGAGGTGCCGCCGGTGTCGGCCAGGACGATGCCGCTCCGGTCCCAGATGTCCTGCGACAGTCACGAGCAGCTCCCTTCGTCCCAGCACGTCTGGCAGGACGTCCCGGGCAGTCCAGTGACGTCGTTTCCGGGCAGGCAGATGCCGCAGACGCGCACGAGCCAGTTCGAACGGCAGCGAACTGAAAGTAGTTCGTCCCACAGCAAGGAATCTGCCGCCCCGGTTGCCTCGACGCCTCCACAGTCAGCTCCTGCGCCGCAGTCGCCTCACGGTGCGAGGAAGCGGCACCGCGGCGTGAAGAGGATCGTCAATCGGTTTGAGCAGACCACGGAAGAGACATACGAGTCATCACCGCCCAGTGCAGGCCCAGGCGCGGCGCCGCGTGAAACGACCGTTCCCGTCCAGCTAACCTCACAAAACCTCCAGAAACACACGGAGAGCTTTTCGACGACTAGCGGTGCGATTCCTGTGGAGCCGCAGAAGCCGCCTGAATCACCAAGCGCGTCTCGGGGCCATCACGAGCTGGACGATGAAATCCAACGTTCGGATAAGATTGAAGTGATGCAGACTACCCAACCGAAGATGCCGCAGAGACAGACGTCCACCGAGCAGAAGAGGAGCGAAACCATGCGTCGCGAGATCCAATGTGAAAAATCCGTGTCTTCTCGGATGAATCACGTGATTCCAATGACGGTCTCGCCGGCTAGTGTTCCACAATTATCTCCGGTTAGCACTCCATCTGTCCTGCCTTATGACGACAAGCAGGAGATATCGTCCCACAGTAAGACCCGCGAGTTATCAGGCAACAAGGTGACAGAGACGGAAACGTCGGAGAAGTCTTCATACTCCGTCCATCATAGCGGACCTGTGTTTACTCCCGCTTCTCAGTTCCAGCCAGTTCCTGTACATAATGTTTGTGTGCGTCGAGAACCACAGTTTAGTCCGAAGGTGACCAGCCCAAGATACTCAGTTGCGTCGACACCGGGAACGGTTCCTCAGGACCAGTGGCTGGACGACCAGCTACAGCAGCATCAACAGAGCCAGACAGAGAAAACCACCGCGTCGAAACCGACCCAACCCGACTTGCCCACACACAAGCGGAAAAGTAAGACGGTTTCCCGTCAGTCTCGATTCGAGAAATCCGTGTCTTCTGGGACGGAACACGTGGTTCCGGTGGCGGCCTCGCCGGTTAGCGCTCCACCATTCTCTCCAGTTGGAACTCCATCTTTCTTGCCTAGTAACGCGAAGCCTTACGACGACAAACAGGAGACATCGTCCCACAGCAAGACTCGTGAGCACTCGGGCAACAAGGTGACAGAGACGGAGACGTCGGAGAAGTCTTCATACTCTGTACACCACAGCGGGTCTGTGTCTACTCCCATTTCCCAGTTACGGCCAATTCCTGTACACGATGCTGGTGTACGTCAAGAGCCGCAGCCAAGTTCAAGCACCAACACTCCCATACAACCATGCCAAACCGTGCCAGCACCGGCAATTGTTCCGCAGGATCGGCAGTGTCTAGACGACCAAACCCAACAGTCCCAGCAGAACCAGGTAGAGAGGATGCCCGCCTCGAAGATGTCCACCTCGAAGCCGCCGAAGTATCAGATGCCTGGTGGTACGAACGAGAGCAAAACTGCTTCTCGTGAGACCCGATTTGAGAAGTCGGTGTCTTCTTCTGGAACGGATCACGCGATCCCGGTAGAGATCTCGCCGGCTAGTGCTCCACAATTCTCTCCAGTTGGAGCTCCATCTGTTCTGCCTTATGACGACAAGCAGGAGACATCGTCACACAGCAAGACCCGTGAGTTCTCAGGCAACAAGGTGACAGAGATGGAGACGTCGGAGAAGTCTTCGTACTCTGTCCACCATAGTGGACCTGTATCTACTCCCACATCTCAGTTCCAGCCAATTCCTGTACAGAATGTTGCCGTGCGAAGAGAGCCACAGTTTAGTCCGAAGGTGAGCAGCCCAAGATATTCAGTTACATCAACACCGGGAACGGTTCCTCAGGACCAGTGGCTGGACGACCAGCTAAAGCAGCATCAACAGAGCCAGACAGAGAAAACTACCGCCTCGAAACCGACCCAACCCGACCTGCCCACAGAGAAGCGGAAAAGTAAGACGGTTTCCCGTCAGTCTCGATTCGAGAAATCCGTGTCTTCTGGGATAGAACACGTGGTTCCGTTGGCGGTCTCGCCGGCTAGCGCTCCACCATTCTCTCCAGTTGGAACTCCATCTTTTTTGCCCAGTAACGCGAAGCCTTACGACGACAAACAGGAGACATCGTCCCACAGCAAGACTCGTGAGCACTCGGGCAACAAGGTGACAGAGACGGAGACGTCGGAGAAGTCTTCATACTCTGTCCACCACAGCGGGTCTGTGTCTACTCCCATTTCCAAGTTCCGGCCAATTCCTGTGCACGATGCTGGCGTACGTCAAGAGCCGCAGCCAAGTTCAAGCACCAACACTCCCAAACAACCCACCGTGCCAGCACCGTCAATTGTTCCGCATGATCGGCAGTGTCTAGACGACCAAATCCAACAGTCCCAGCAGAACCAGGTAGAGAGGATGCCCGCCTCGAAGATGTCCACCTCGAAGCCGCCGAAGTATCAGATGCCTGGTGGTACGAACGAGAGCAAAACTGCTTCTCGTGAGACCCGATTTGAGAAGTCGGTGTCTTCTTCTGGAACGGAGCACGCGATCCCGGTAGAGATCTCGCCGGCTAGTGCTCCACAATCCTCTCCAGTTGGAGCTCCATCTGTTCTGCCTTATGACGACAAGCAGGAGACATCGTCACACAGCAAGACCCGTGAGTTTTCAGGCAACAAGGTGACAGAGATGGAGACGTCGGAGAAGTCTTCGTACTCTGTCCACCATAGTGGACCTGTATCTGCTCCCACATCTCAGTTCCAGCCAATTCCTGTACAGAATGTTGTCGTGCGAAGAGAGCCAGAGTTTAGTCCAAAGGTGAGCAGCCCAAGATATTCAGTTACATCAACACCGGGAACGGTTCCTCAGGACCAGTGGCTGGACGACCAGCTAAAGCAGCATCAACAGAGCCAGACAGAGAAAACCACCGCCTCGAAACCGACCCAACCCGACTTGCCCACACAGAAGCGGAAAAGTAAGACGGTTTCCCGTCAGTCTCGATTCGAGAAATCCGTGTCTTCTGAGACGGAACACGTGGTTCCGGTGGCGGTTTCGCCGGTTAGCGCTCCACCATTCTCTCCAGTTGAAACTCCATCTTTCTTGCCTAGTAACGCGAAGCCTTACGACGACAAGCAGGAGACATCGTCCCACAGCAAGACTCGTGAGCGCTCGGGCAACAAGGTGACAGAGACGGAGACGTCCGAGAAGTCCTCATACTCTGTCCACCATAGCGGGTGTGTGTCTACTCCCATTTCCCAGTTCCGGTCAATTCCTGTACATGATGCTGGTGTACGTCAAGAGCCGCAGACAAGTTCAAGCACCAACACTCCAAAACATCCGACCGTGCCAGCACCGGCAGCTATTCCGCAGGATCACCAGTGGGTAGACGACCAAATCCAACAGCCCCAGCAGAGCCAGGTGGAGAAGATGCCCGCCTCGAAGTCGCCGAAGTGTCAGATGCCTGGTGATACGAACGAGAGCAAAACTGCTTCTCGTGAGACCCGATATGAGAAGTCGGTGTCTTCTTCTGGAACGGAGCACGCGATCCCGGTAGAGATCTCGCCGGCTAGTGCTCCACAATCCTCTCCAGTTGGAGCTCCATCTGTTCTGCCTTATGACGACAAGCAGGAGACATCGCTACACAGCAAGACCCGCGAGTTCTCAGGCAACAAGGTGACAGAGATGGAGACGTCGGAGAAGTCTTCATACTCTGTTCATCAGAGCGGAACAGAGTCAACTTCTAGTCCTCACTTCCGACCACGTCCTGGACAGACCGATGTACAGAGCCGCAAGACAGCCTTCGAGTTCAAATCGGAGAACTCTGGCACCAGCAGGGAGGCTGTTTCAGCCACTAAATCTGCCCCTGATCAAGCCGCATCCAGCCAAACCCGGCAGTCGATGGTTGTGTCGAACAGCCAGACTGAGAGCATGAGCAGCACCAGTCCGGCTGCTCCTGACGTCGACCGGTCACCAGCGAAGATAAGTAGCACGCGCAAGTCGTCGTTCCAGTCGCGCTCGGAAAGCACCAGCAGTCGCTGGGGTACGACTGGGGTGTCGGCGGCGCCTGCGTGCCCGGGGGCTACAGACAAACACAGCCCGTGCCAGGCCGAGATCAACGCTGGTCTGACTGCGCGGCGGTCCCCAGAAGCGCCGGCTCCGGTGGAACACGGCACCTCGGTGGGTTTGAAGTCCAGCGAGCTGCCTCAGAACCAGCGGAACTTCGAGGAGGAGTGGTCGCGCGACGGCAACAGCGAACGCTACCAGTCGGCCGGTCACGCGAGTGGCAGCGAGGCGCAGCGGCTGGAGATGGACGGCCGCATCGTACACCGAACTAGGGCGGCCAACGAGGTGTTCAAGACCGACTGCAAGAAGGAGCTATTCGACACCGAGGGCACGCGGCCAGGTGCGAAACGCCGGACCCAGAAGACGGTGGAGACGAAGACCCACGAGACGATGACGCAGAGCAACCAGACGGAAGCGGCCTGATCATCGCTGTCGATGACCTGTCGCTAGGGATATCGTGCTGTATAGGGAATGTTACATCGGGTCGTGCTTTTCCCTTTGTTCTATGGCTATTCAATACGCGACGATTAAGTAATAAGTGTACGTAGTAAGTAATGACCTAGGTCATTACTTTGGAACGGCCATGGAACGGCCATGGCCATGTCCTTATTGCCTGGCAGAAACATTTTATTTTACTACATCTATTTAATGGTTTAAGTGACATATTAAGGCACGTATAATATCATATAGACTTCGTGATGTAGCATTGTTTTAGTACTACCCTGTATGTATTACAAGCACACTTATCCACATTAACCATTGTCTGCATACTAGTTGACACTTCCCCACTAGTTTTCGGAAACACTACATGTAGTTACTTAAATTAATAGAATTGTTGCACTTGCACCGATTTAAAAGCTTTGTAGCTCATCCAAATATAGCATTAATACCCAGAAAATAGTGACACGCATGCGGAAAAAGCGAGCCACTAGGCGAAACAGAAGGGTTCGTCCGCGCGGTGCTCGTCAACGTTCGACGCGACCCCTGGTGGCGCGCGACAGGTGAATGGCGGGAGCAGTCGTGGTGGACGATGACGTGATATGGTGCAGTACGTGATACGCGGAATGTTCACTCACGCTGGAGAGAATAAAGTTGTGCCGTGAGCACTGATTTTTGCAAGTCCGAACGATGACGCTACAGCGATGGAGAGAGATCGGAGCAAATCATGGTATAAATACCGCATGTAGCGAAACATTCGTTCTTTTCATTAGTGAATACAAAAAAGGAACTTTAGAACAGAGCACGGGAGCTCAATTTCACGAGCACATCAAACGGCAAACGGTACGATGAAGAGTATCATGATGAAGTGTATCAGATCCTCATGCTTTTTATGTTACATTTTTATATTACATGTATTTTATTTATGTGCAACATTAAAGGTCCCCAATCAAGATCAGCACACAATTTTTTCTTCACATCCTCGATTTTCTCGGCTTCCATTATGCATGCACTACTACATGACTGAACTCTTCTTGCGTAACCCAGCCTGCTCACCTTGCGGGTCGCCTGCAGCTCTGCCCGTATGGACTTCCGCTTCGCTCTTCACTAAATCACTATCATCTCCGCATCTCAGGAAAACCAGGGGTGATGCTTAAGGAACAGCGCAAAATACGTTGAATCCTGCCATATGGTGTCACTCATCGGTTCTTCCCGACTGGTGATCTAACTCGATCTGCAGACCTTACCATATGCAATGACCTGGCCGTATTTCGTGACCTGACCCGATCTTGAGAGCTGACTCGTTGCAGTGGTCTGACTAGATGTATTACCCTGACCGTATTTGGTGACCTGACACAGTTCAGTGACCTAGGTCCGTCTGGTGACCTGACCTGGTCCGTTGACCTGATACTGACCCTAAGCCAATCTCGTGACCTGACAGGGTCTGGTGACCCGGTCAGACAACCTGACCCAGCAACGACACCAGGGCGGACCACCTCGGCCCGATTGGACCGGTCTCGCCCGCCTGACACATTTCAACAGCACTCAGTTCGTGACTCAACGGGTCGGCTATTTCGGACCGGATCGACTCGCGCGCCGCTCCAAATGCGACGTCAGGTGTGCGCAGTAGCCACGGTCGGGCGCTATGATGCCACCGTTGGCAGCTGGGCTTCAGGGGAGGGTGGGTGCAGGGTCCGTGACCTTGGTGTTGAGGCTCCCAAGGTCGACACGTCACTTGTCCAGTCGACGAATCAGTTTGTGCACGCCTTGAGTGGCGTCTGACCAGACGTTCGGTGATTCAGCAGGCTTGTGAGGACTGCAGGATGCAGCAGGTGACTCAGCTAGTATCTGACGAGGCTGGTGGCAGCAGACGAAGAGCAGCCAGTCGCACCGGTGACTTCGTGGCGAAATTGGGGCCCCGCACAGCTGCCAATCCCGCTACGGAATTAGGACAGACTACAGTGTTTCATCTCGTGCCCACGAACACCACTCGGCGCTTCAGCATGTCGTGATGTGGCCATGTCTCTCCGGGGTTCAGTTGGGAGAGGGTAGGGGTAAAGGTCAGTTGACGACGCCTGTTGTCGCTGGCAGCGACCCAATAGTCCGGCCAATCACTTTCTCAGTGGTATTCGTCACTCGCGGCCAATCGACGTGATGGATTGGCAAGCCATATGACTCAACGGTCGAAGTGTCGTAAAACCAATAACCGCCATCGCCTTCTTAGTGCTGGGTTCTCTACCTTCCTGGTGATGTTCAGCGATTGTTTTCGGTGCGTGGAGGGGGCTTTGTGTGAGGAGGTGACTGGAGGGCCACCTAAGCATTTAGTGAGCTTTTAAGAGAAGCTGCGATCGTCAGAAAATGTACTCGGTCTGTCCAGGCCTGCTACGCTCTAATAGTCTGTATCTCACAGTGACGATGCATCTTTGGGCACTCATGAAGCCATAAAGTCATTGAGGTGATAAGGCTTAATACCAGCCACAGATGCCCATCTGGATTACGCTTATAAAAGGAAGATACTGTAAGCCTGGATGAAAGATACTCAAAGGCCTTAATCAATACGGTGTCCTAAATTATAAAGAAACTATTTCCACAGCATATCTCGCCCTTTCACTTGGTCCGTGCAACGTAGTCGTACCGCTGTCGTGGCCGCCCGCCCAGTCAGCTTCTGTCAGTGTGATCGCTGGTCAGCTTCCGACAGTGTGGTCGCTCGTCAGCTTCTGACAGTGTGACCGCCGGTCAGCTTCTAATAGTTTCTAACTGGCCAGCTTCTGACAGTGCTACCTCTGGTCAGCTTCTGACAGTGTAATCGCTGGTCAGCTTCTGATAGTCATCGTTCGTCAGCTTCCGACTGAGTGATCGCTCGTCAGCTTCTGACAGTGCTACCGCTGGTCAGCTTCTGACAGTGCTACCGCTGGTCAGCTTCTGACAGTGTAATCGCTGGTCAGCTTCTGACAGTGCTACCGCTGGTCAGCTTCTGACAGTGTAATCGCTGGTCAGCTTCTGATAGTCATCGTCGTCAGCTCATATCAGTACGGGTTTTCATTGGCTTCGAGCAGTCTGACCGACCTGCAGTGGCAGCGCTGATGAGAGGCTGTTCCCAGCATCGGGGGCGGATCGTGAACCGACCATCACCCGACCAACAACAAACATCGCGCCGGAGGTGTGGCGGTGCGAGGTGTTGCCATAATGCGACGGGAAGAGTCACTTTGCTCAGGAACCAACACACATTCAGCACAGTTACGAACTTACTGGCACGTGTGGAATATGAGTTGTGGCGGCCGATGAAGCATCATGCTCCGCACAATACATACATACTTTTTATATATATACATATATATATATATATATATATATATATATATATATATATATATATATATATATATATATACTATGTGTGTGTGTGTGCTTTTGCGTACGTTTTTCTTGTCAGCAAGTACAGCATATTCGTTACTCTTATCAGCAAGAGTAGCCTGATGGGTGTGGGATTTCATACACTGTTTCAACCTGGATTGCCACCGAGTTCGGGCTGAGTTTCACAAGATTCTTCTCTTTTTGGCGTTACATTTCCCCGGATCTCAAGGCCGGGCTAAATGTTAATAGCATTTATTGAAGGAACACATTCACACGTCAATATGTACTTATCGCATGAGATGCCACGTGTCCCGGGGATACTGCACATTGCAGTGGCGAATGCAGCTTGCAGTGGCAAGCTGCGTCCGAGGTGGCCAGGATTTTTGGACTTCTCCAAACGGTATAGCCAGGGGAAAGTGTCAAGGATATGAGTCTTTCTGAGCAGGTTTTACCTAGTGCACACCTACAGCCGTGCTGTTGGAGAAATTGAGGCCCATGGTTCGCTAACGATGGGGAAGGGCGTACCCATGGCGCAGTAGTCTAGTACGGGATTAGTTAGAATACATTTTTCCACAACCAAGATTATATGCGTACTTTTGCACATTAGTTTTCAAAACGTGCCCTTGTCATGCACCCAATACCCCTTTCTCGGGTGTGGTTACCCCTTTGCCGATTTACCCACAGTGAAAAATCAAAGAAAATGCGCTGTCGTAGGGTAAACGTTAATCTCATCCACAGTTCAGGGGGTGCTGTATCTCCCCCACACGCTTTCCATGGCCATGCGTTCACGATTACTCTGTTGCGACGTTCGTTTCGGGGCACCCCAAAATATTGTGAAACCTCGTTCTGTTCGGCGGCTGGCAAGAGCATGATAAATCATGAAGCCGGTGTGTATGTATGTATGAGTGTGCGTGGGAGTTTGCTTGGCCATACCGCATCATTGTGGGTAAATGATACCTTATGATTAATGATATATTATTTCCGTATGTATGTGTATATGCTTCGTTTACATATACTTTATTTTATATGTGCGTTATTGTATTATTTCGCTGTGACCATCCCTTCCACCGAGGCCTTGACAGAATCAGATAGATGAAACAAAATACGTCCAGCATGCGATATGAAACATATGATGTCGTTATGTGCAAATGTAAAAAGTCACTTCTTATGGTGCGTTCGTTTTCACTTTCCGACCACGGATTCTGCGAACTGTGGCATCATATGCCGTTCCTTGTTCACTCCTCACGAAATCTATCTGCGGCTGGACTTCGTGGATTCCGCGAGGAACATGCATAATTTAAGAAGCTGTGCATGCACTGTCTGTCCTGTGTGGTCTCGTGCAATATGGCGGCGCTCATGGGACATGGTGATCAGATCACGACATATGTGGAAATCTTGTGCGCACTATTCGAAAACAATACGATTAGGCTGAGGTGCACACACATGTCTCAATGGGTGTTTAGGCTACCAACGGTGAGGTGCTTCCAAGATAAGTTTTGAAGTGTATCAATAGCGATGCAATGGCTCACATCGCGAGACTTCCCGGAACGATCCGCGGCTGCAACGCATGGAATGTGCAACGTAATACACAGTGGAATCCGTGGAATAATTGCGACAAGAAACTCACCGAAACACACAGACCTGCCTATCCGGAAAGCTGGGTCAGCATACTTTTATATACAAAAACAGTTAAAAATTAAGAAGAAACGTTGGGCAAAAATCACCACGATGTTAGAAGATTTGAGCCCAGTTCCCAAGATCGCAAAATTCCCATTCCACAAGATCTTGCGAAATTCCCCCGGGTGTGACAACACTGGTTTCAACGTAACAGCCGACTAGTTTCCTGTCCATGTGTAGGCATTGATTGCAGCCATACCTGGTGCAATACCTGCTTATTGCAGTACCTGCTATCGCAAGGCGACATGGTATACGTTCTTGTAGTATATTAGGGGCGCATCGACCATGTTGATCATATAGCGTTATACGTTCTTGTTAGCTTGCTGTATGCGCCGTTGTGCGGACAGAGTCGTGTCTGTTCTCCTCAGGTGCTCTACCCCGTCAGCACACTTTGTCTGCTGTGGTACAGAAGCACGAACCATGTCCCGAACACCTAGCTGCGCTTGCTGCTGCAGGGAACCAGGGCTGATATCGCCTTGACACCCAGCTGTGTTTGGCGTTCTAGGACAGCAAGGTTTGTGTCTGGACACGCTGGACGCGGCTCGTCTGGAGAAGATCCGCAGCCTCGAGACCACCGAGGCACCGCAGCGTGAGGATGTCTCCATTGAGCTGCAGAAGCCGGTCTTCATCACTCCGCTCAACAAGTAACTCGATCACGGCGGGTGGATTCCTTGGAGAAGCCATGACATCGCGGCCTGTTATATTTGCTGCATCCTTTGTGTAAACGTAGCAAGCTCGACCAAACCGCGGACAGTCAATGTTGATGGAGGCAGTTCGGTATGAAGGGCTAGCTTGTGACAAGATATTTGCTTGTTGTTTGTTCATTGTGTGTTTCACGACGCACTTTATGTTTGATGAACAGTGTAGGAGGCGCTGATGGCGCCTCCTACACTGTTTCGCCGACGGGCCGCGGGATTGGGAAATGTCCCGAGTAGTGCGAGTGTCGAACCGGAACATTTGGTATCCCGGTTTCCCGGGACTTTTGGTATCCTGGTTTCCCGGGACTTTTGGTATGGCTCCCACACACCTTACCAACACTGGCATCCCCGTCCCCTTGTGGCAGGATGCTTCTATTTTTCGTATCTGCTTCGTCTTTTTGGATACTTTGACAAATTTAAATATAATACGTGAAACAACGATGAGTGAATTTTGTCATCCGGCAAATTTTAGATCCATACAAATTAGAAGATATATAAAACCATTAGATCAATATACATACCATTAGATCCATTTATATGCACTGATTGCAGCTGTTCAACACTTTTATATTTGTCAGCATGCTCTATATTCAGAATGCTACCGTTTGCACAGAACGCTAACTACACCATTCAACTTTATCGAAATAAATTCAAATGATGCCTTAAGCGCGCACGAATCCATATCATTCATGCAGTATCGGTGTGTCATTCAGTGTTTTCAGTCGCGATGTGGTAGGTTTTGGCGATGTCTGCACCTGACCGTTACTCTCTCCCCTTCGCCGCAGTCTGGAGAGCTTGCGAGAGGGCGAGCACGCCCATCTAGAGTGTAAGCTCGAGCCATTGAATGATCCCAAACTGAAGGTGGAGTGGTTCGTCAACGGCAAGGAGATCAAGACTGGACACAGGTAGGGTAACGTTGGGCAAAGTTGGCTGGCGCCGATGTGAAATACCAGGCTGGGTTGTCTTGGTTTGAGCCACCGCTAGATATCTCAGTCACTACCATACCATGTATCATTGTCCAGTCTTTAGGGTAGTTTTGTTTTTGGGAGGAGGAAGGAAGTATTAAAAGTTTAATGACTCATGCCATTTTGTGATCCGAATGTAGCACATTAGCGCCAATAAGGCCACAACGCATCGAACAGCTGGCAAGTCGCCTCGTGGTTTCGTCTTTACTTGGGCTCACTGGTTGGTTCACTAATTGCTGTCTTAATTACTACAGCAGGCTCTGAATGTCTGCGCACTAATTGCATCGCATTGGGCACTCTTTGTTAGGGCCTCGAATCGGTGCGAAGCCCAGCACGTGTGTTTTAATTAGACCTGCTACTTTGCTGCTGATCATACTCCATATACGGTGGCTCGCCTGACCTGACCTGACCCTTCCTGCCTTGACCCGCCTGGCCGGTCGCCAGGTTCCGCACGACGCACGACTTCGGCTATGTGGCGCTGGACATTCTGTACGGCTACCCGGAGGACTCTGGCACTTACATGTGCAAGGCGACCAACGAGCTGGGCGAGACCGTCAACACCTGCACAATCAGCGTCAACGGTACACACTGCGTTAGCTGTCACACGTGGCGGCAGAGCAATCATTGCTGCGCCATCTGGTGTTGAATCTGCAGAACAGCTTGATGCCGATACATCGGTCGAGTGGGTCATGATCCACGGGAGTGTTCCACTTTTCTCCGGTCGTCAAATGTCGGCCGTATCAGCATGCATGTTCGATCTAATGTGACCTTACCTGACATGACTAGGCGTGACCTTACGTGCTGCTGCTCTCAGCTCGCCGCTCCATATACCTGGACACCCAGCACCCTGAGGGCTGGCAGAAGATCAGGGACCTGGAGTCGCGCGAAGCCGATAGGACTGTTGAGGCAGAGGAAACACAAGAGAAGCCTCGCTTCATTCAGGAGCTCAGGGTAAGAGGGTAACACAGGAGGCCTTCACATGCATCTCAATTATGACCCCCAAAGTGAGTCTAATTCGAATGGCGTAAGCCAAAGAATCGCAGCGGGGGAAAGCTCGCAAGGGAAGATTCGTATGCATTAGGTTTGTATTATGCGGATTTCATATTATCGCCGCTGCCCCCTTCAAATACTTGCCAATATATTACGAGTCTAGATGCTTATGAGTTCGATGCCGTGTGCCTTGAAATATCACGGCGATATTTGACGAAATGCAGATTACTGTACATGACGTACATTATAAGCCTTTGTGGAATCGTCCTTGCGAACTTGCGATACTAAGCGAACTTCGACCAAAATGTGTCAAAGTCCCATGATCAAACTGCTTGTCTCCCTTCCTTCTGTCCTTGCGGCGACCAACAGTTGCTTCAACACTGATTTGTATTAGACCCTTGGCCTCTGCTGATTCTTGTGTCCCACCACTGATCACCGTCTGTGACTGCTTCCTCATGTTTCTGACCACCCTGACCTTTGTGTCCCACCTCTGACCACCGTCTGTGACCACTGCCTCCTGCTTCTGACCACCACACCCTGATCTTTTCTCTCCGCTCCTGGTCCATGCTGGAACTCGGTATTCCGGTGCTCGTCCCGTCTCATGTCTCCGACCGCACCGACCCTTCGCTACTCCCTTTCCGATTCTCTCTGGTTCGCACGCGCCGCTGCTGACACCCGTGAGTTGACTTTGACCCGCCGGCTCCGGCATTCCGCTGTGCACCGACATCCCGGCAGCTTCCAGCACCGGCCGACGCCCTGCGTCCTGCTCTGATCTCCAGTAGGCTCTGCGTGCGCTGTTTCTGACACTGATCGGGTCCTGTCGTCGCCGCAGGGCCAGACCCAGCTGGCAGAGGACGGCGTCGCCCACATGGAGGGCCGCGTGGAGCCGATACACGACCCGCGCCTGCGGGCCGAGTGGTTCCACAACGGCAAGCCGCTCCAGTCGGCGTCCCGCTTCCATACCACCTTCGACTTCGGCTACGTGTCGCTCGACATCCGCGGCCTGGTGGGCGAGGACGCCGGCGAGTACACGTGCAAGGTGGCCAACCAGCTGGGCGAGGTCGCCTCCAGTCTCACTATAGAAGTGCTCGGTGAGTCGGCTGGTGTTGGCTGGGTAGCGTGGTTGAAGAAAGACAGGCGTGGTGAGCTTCATCCGAATGCGACTACGTTAGCTGTACGACCACCAGACAGAGCCCTCTTCGGCAATCCGCACACAGGCATGCTGCTGCAGACGAGCCGCAGAGCATACTGTACCGCCCAACACATATGTGTACCGGCACAGCATGCCGTCGCTGCAGACGCTGAGCGTTCATCGTAGTCCCAGAGAGAAAGGTTTCAGTGACTTTGTGATATGCCTTGCCGCTCGAGCGGCCAATGCGCTGTGTTGTGTAGGTGTACTGCATGCTGAACATTCAGTTCGGATGTTTATCACGTCGCATCTGGACCGGCGGCATCCATGTCGGGCCGATAACAGTCACTTGTCGTGCTGCTTCCTCCTGCTCACCTCTTGCCTATCCACAAACGGCAAGCACATCTTCCATCCGTCTTGCAGACAAAGAGAAGATTATTCTGGCGTCTCAGCGGCCGGAGGGTCTGGAGAAGATCCGCCAGCTGGAGGAGCGGCCGGCCGACAAGCCGCCCGAGGAGGCCGTCTTCTTCCAGAAGCCCATGTTCACACAGCCGCTGCAGAACGTGGACCGAGTAGACGAGGGTCACGAGGTCCACCTGGAGGCCCGACTCATCCCTGTTGGCGACCCCAAACTCAAGGTGGAATGGTTCAGAAACGAGCAGCCGCTGCAGTTCGGTGAGTGGGCCTGGTGTAGAGCTGAAGGGCTCGTCTTCTTGAACAACACCTCTTCACGAGGAAACTTGCAATATTTACAGTTCGTATGAAAATATCTATCAAACGTCGATTCTTTGCTGTGTTACAGTACTGCTTTTGGAACATGTGTGTTCATTTCATTATTACTCCTAGTTATTACATGATACAGCATCGACAGGAGCATGATGTAATCGCCTCATTACGTGTCAACTGATATTAGAACAGCAATGCTTGGAACTGTATTATTACTCACTGTAGTCTGTTGCGGGCAGCTATAGCAGTTGTGTATGTTGCCAGCCCACTGCTGATAACACTTCCATGGACCAAACCGGAAGCCGGTGAGCGAGCATGGCTCGATAACCACGAGGACAGTGTTTGCGCTGAAATGTCCGTCGGTGCGCCCAACCACGGCTCTGAGGCGGATCACCCAGCCACCGCACACGCCACTGTCCAACCCGCCTCGCCCCGCCACTGTCCGACCCGAACCGCCCCGCCACGCAGGCTCCCGGTTCAAGCCAACGCATGATTTTGGCTACGTGGCGCTGGACATCGCCGGCCTGCGACCGGAGGACGAGGGCGTCTACTCGTGTCGCGCCACCAACAGTCTGGGCGAGGCAGTCTCCACCGCCTCCGTCCGCATCCGCTGTGAGTTGTGAGGACGCGGCAGACGTCTGACCTTCGCCTCCGAGGTAGGCCAGAGTTCTGTCGGAAGCGCTGCCGTTTGAGGAAGTCGCTTGAGTCTGTACTGGAGGATGAGGGTGGGGCGAGTCGGCTCTGGTGCGATCTGACGACGTCCGATGTTGGTGGAAAGAAACGCAGAGCCAATAGATATAGCAGTGGGAGGAAAATGCTTATCGCGTTCTAGCAATCCTGATGATCCGACGGGAAGTGTGAAGAAGATAATTTATTAGTGACATTTCAATATTAAGGTACCGTGTTGTAAATTTGCTATAAAACGTACAACAAATATTCATGGAAAGGACCACGACGCCTGCAGTGGTGATGGGAAGCCGATGGATCTACGGTATGTATGTCACATGGTCACCTTATGGTTTCTTGATGATTTATAGGTTTGGAAAGGCTATAAGCCAAGGAAACACATATTAACCTACAATCGTTGTCCCCGAAATTTTGTCAACATGTCAAGAAGCTCAACTACCTCATTCGAGGTAGCACAGCTACCTAACCTAACCTACCTCTATCTAGCCTACCTAACCTAAACTAACCTAACTCTATCTAACCTCTAACATATCCTAACGTAGCTACCTCTATCCGGCTGTTGAGACCCCGGTCGCGTTTCCAGCCGAGGCGAGCATCATCCTGGACACTCAGCACCCCGAGTCGATTGCCAAGCTGGCGGCGCTGGAGCGCAAGCCCGCCGGAGCGCCGACGCCCGCCGACCAGGTGTTCGAGAAGCCCGTGTTCACCATGCCGCTGACGGGACCGGCCGACCTGATCGAGGGTCAGCACGCGCACTTCGAGAGTCGCTGCGTGCCCGTGGGCGACCCGACCCTGCGCTTCGAGTGGTACTGCAACGGCGTCGAGCTGAAGCTAGGTGGGTGGTGTGCGCGGCGGTGCGGCGGGGCGTGCCTATCACTGGCTCGTGCAGGGCGGCCGGTGGAGGCTAGTAGAGATGTGGGCGCCGGTCGGACATGGTTCGTTGTGTTTTTGGCGGCTTCCTTGTACGTATGCCATGCGGAACGTGACGTAGCGAAAATTATTGTTGACACTTATTTTGGAGGTAGATGTGCGCTCCAATGTGACTAATATGTGCCATGTTAGTCAGTACTTAGCAGTGGCAATACTGTTTCCAATGCTTTGGCCATACACATTATTTTACCTATTTTTATTTCCTCGTAGGAGGTAGAAAACAGCGACATAGAATAACCAGCCGTGTTGCATCCTTTTTCTTCCTATGTAACATCGTTAACAATAGTGTTTGAAGAACCCTTTTACGCATTTTCACAATCTTTGTTAACACTGCTTTGCATCAATCCAGTTATTGTTCATGGTGAGCTCTGTAGACTTACCGAATGCAACAAATAGCGAGGTTGTGTCTGTGCTAATGCAATTTCTACTTTTGCCAGGAGTAATGGCGGTGAAATTAGCAGGTTTGTCGTTCACGGACATGTTCCGTTCATTCTGTTTTCTTCGTTTGACACTGTGTTTGCTTTGCATTGATTTTGCCACGTATTCCCAACTGCACACAATATCATGGCTGCTTTCTTCCCTTCCCATGAGTGTGTGCCTGAATAAACGTGACATTCCGAATGCTGACGAGCAAGATCAGGTGGGTTTTGATGTGAGTTTGTGTGTGGTACCTTCTTGTGATGTTTTTGAATGGAGAGATAGATCAAGCAAATCGTACACTGGCTCTTGCTCATCTTTTGGTGGATTATTTCTTCTTCATGCTTCGAGGTAAGAAAACCATCTTCATGCTCACTGTCTTTCTCTTTCAAGGTGTGCTTTGCAATGTGGTAAGTATGTTATATGACTATATGACTACAGCCTTCGAGTTTGGTGACATATGCTGCGACACCTGTGCTTTATCGCACACTGAAAATACTACTCAATTTTGTTATCGGTTTTGATCACATATTGGGTATAATTTAGTTGTTTTCCATTCCATAGCCAGCATACCATTCACGAAATGTTTACACAAGATGAAGAATATATTCTTATAAATTGTCAGTTAAATATTTCGCGTGGCAGGTACTGAAATTAGTCGTAGTATATCAGCAATCCAAACAAATCCACAATATGCGTCAGTGTCGTCTTACATACACCTCACAGATTGCCCGCCGACCGCTGTCATTATGAGACGACGTGCCCGCAGGGTCCCGGATCAAGGAGACGCACGACTTCGGCTTTATCACGCTGGACCTGATGTCGGTCATCCCGGAGGACGCCGGCATGTACATGTGCAAGGCGGTGAACAAGGCCGGCGAGGCGGTCACATCGACCTCACTGCGCGTGCATGGTGGGTGATGCCACTCCCGCCCCCCCCCTCCATACGTACACAGCAGGATAGCACAGTGTAGCACCGGACTGGCGGGCGGTGCCGGTCTCATGTCTGACACGAAGGGCCGTTGCCGATCTGTGGTAGCTATTCCACAGACCACTAGGGTCGAGGCCGGGCTTTGCTCTTTGGCTTAAAGTCAGATCGACTCCGGTAGTAACTTAGAAATAGGTGACAGGCCGAGCGCAAATAACGTCCGCAATTGACCGGCGCTGGTGTCGAACGCAAATTTGAGCTTGAATAAGTCGAGTGGAAGTGTAGCACAAGTCAGGACACTCCTTGAGAGTTGTTGACGAGTTTGAGAACGGTGTAGGGCGCTGCGCCACCCCTGGGAATGACGGACAACGCACGTGTCGCCCCGACGAAGTGTTGCCCAGTGAGGTGTGGCGAGTTCACTGTCACGGGCCCTTTTTATACTTGCGATGTTCTCGGTGGAACACAAGGGCCGATCGACCTGGTCAGGCTAAGTCGGAGCGGAGGCGGTGCGGCAGTGACGCGTCGCTCCCGACAGACCGCGGCAGCATCCTGGGCGACAGGCTAAGTCTGAGTCTAGGTCAGGTGTCTAGGTCAGGTGTCTAGGTCAGGAGT
The DNA here is from genome assembly GCA_034440575.1 of Imbricaverruca yamaguchii. NCBI lineage: Eukaryota > Metazoa > Arthropoda > Thecostraca > Neoverrucidae > Imbricaverruca > Imbricaverruca yamaguchii. The sequence continues at coordinate 873,525 of JAOTOL010001639.1, read as the reverse complement.
CTAGGTCAGAGCTAAGCTAAGTCGGAGTCAGGCTAGGTCGGAGCAGAGGCGGTGCGGCAGTGACGCGCCGTGCCCGACAGACCGCGGCAGCATCCTGGGCGACGCCATCCACGCGACCGCCTGGGACAAGATCCAGCTGAAGGAGGCCGAGATGAACCGCGTGCCGGCCATGTTCGTGGAGGAGCGACTTCAGCAGGCGCCTGTGTTCACCACGCACCTGCAGGTACGCCCGGCACAGAGGCAGTGACGATGCGGTCTGTAATGATGCGACCTAAAGGCCACGACGTACGTCAAATGTCAGACTGCACGATCAGCTCATGCGAAGATGAGATATATGAGATGTCATTAGTTGTTAGTTGTTATGGTTTTCGGTCGCGTCAACTGTACTAGCTATACAACGCGTACAATGTAATAAGTAATCAGCTTGCTAAGATATACTCCTGAAATCTCCTGAAGGTGCTGTGGGAAAAGTGATATACACTTTACGTTGTTTTGTGAGTAAATCAATGGGCCGTCATACTCACGCGTTGAGCATCTTTGCGTTACGCACATTCGTTACATACGTCACAACAGTACAGACGGGATTGTCTAATTAGTCTGAGTATCGACACAGGGTGTCAATCAATTTATCCAATACGTTTCCATGATCTAATGGTTCAACTTGAAAATCAGCTTAGGCACCGGCATCCGAAAATACATGCACCGAACTGCTCGGGACATTTCCCAATCCCGCGGCCCACCGGCGAAACAGTGTGGGCGGCGCCATTAGCCGTAAAGGTGCATAAAGTGCGTTGTGAACCACCCAATAAACAATAATAAATATACATCCAACACCCATATGCTTCTATGTCCAGTTGTACTTTCAGCACAGCATCCGCTGGGCTCGATGGTGAAATGCGACCAACACAACACCTCACACATGTACCATCCGTGGCAAACATGAACCACCCGCGACAAACATGAAGCACCCGCGAGAAACATGAAACTGTCCGCGGGAAACATGCGCCATCGGCAACAAACGGAAACCATCCGGGAAAAACGTAAACTATCCGTGACAATTATAACCACTCTTGAAAAAGAACTCATCCAATCATCCGACCCTTCAATCATCAGCGACAAACACGAATAATCCTCAACAAACAGGAACCAACAGCGACAAACATCAACCATCGGCGACCACCCCCAAGTCTCACCCCATGCCCCCTCCATGTGCAGAGCTATGACCGCTTGTCGGAGCAGCAGAGCGTCCACCTGGAGGCCATTGTCGAGCCCAAGACGGACCCCAACCTGCGCGTCGAGTGGAGCAAGAACGGAGTTCCGCTCATGACCGGTCAGTGCCGTTTGACCTCGACCACCTGCACAAAGTACGACACAGATCTGGTAATCGCCTAGTTAGGTAGGATTCTCAATACTGCGACGCTTATTTGCTAAGTTGGTTCATATGGCTGCGTGTGTTGTGGCAGGACTGAAGTGCCGCTGGCATTGTCGTTTAATTCCCACCCGCCGCTCCGCGATGAAGCGACGCGGGCACAATTGCACGCGTGCACACGCGAGTGGTTTTCGTGCCAATTTATCGTATTGCTAGTGTTATTCTGAAATGGTGTGTTTGCAGACGCTTTAATAAAGGTTAAAAGGAACCTGACAAGCCCATTCCACTGTGGTGCAAATTAGTCATCTAACAAAATAAATCGGTGGCTGTGTGCCTGCTCGGAATGCGTCCAATCAGTCCTGCTCGGTAGATGTTGCTGGACGTTGGGTCCGTGTGTGCGCTCAGGAGCTCGGTAGATGTTGCTGGATGTTGGGTCCGTATGTGGGTTCAGGAGTTCGTGTAAATGTTGGTGGACGTTGGGCCCGTGTGTGGGTCCAGGAGCTCGGTAGATGTTGCTTAACGTTGAGTCCGTGTGTGTATTCAGGAGCTCGCCTGAGGAGCACGTTCGACTTCGGCCTGGTGACGCTGGACATCATGGGTCTGCGGGGAGACGACTCGGGCATCTACACCTGTCGCGCCGTCAACCGAATGGGCGAGGCCGTCTCCACCTGCACTCTCAAGGTGGAAGGTAGGCCTGCCGTGCTGCCGCGGGCGGATGTCCCGACGGCCTTCGACGCCGGATGATTACGGAGAGCTCAGGCTAGGTGGTGAACATCCATGGCTGCCGCACGGTCTGACGTAGCTGCATATGTGGTGTTCGTTTGGTGTCTGGCTGCTCTCTGAGCGTAAGCTACCTATGGTGAGCTCTCTGATCTGAGGAGAGAAACCGTCGAATGATCCCCAGTTAGGTTCTGTTTTGTGCTGCCACTTCTTCAAACCAGAGCGAAATTGGATTACCAATCGCAATTCAGCTTCGTTCTGATCTGAAGAACATGTTGGAAGTTGTTTGACTGTTTGTCATCTAATGCAAGCGGAGGCTACCACTGTCAAGCTTTAATCTCACTTATCACAATGTAGCCATCATTATCGTAGCAGCATCAATACTACTTAAGGAAGGAGAGTACATCGTTTTTTAAATTAATGGTGCATATTCTTGTCGGATTCCGTGCCCATGTGAGGAACTCGGCGATTTATCCACTCTTTTTTCCTCCGAAATATTGCATTGTTTCTGATCTATTCTCGATATTATCACATATGCATTCATTCCATGCATTATTTATTATATAATATTCGGTTACCTGACCACATATTCACTTAACCGCTATTGTCCGTTGCCCAAGTTTCTGCACCTCCTTCACCATTTGTTCCCATGCAAACAAGGTGCGGTCTCATGGCACCGTGGCGAGGTAGTGAACAGTCCGATGTTGGCCTGACTCACGCTTCCCCTGGCATGTGACCCATTGATCCCGACGTGCTCTCTGACCCCTGTCTGTGCCCCTGACCCCTTGCCCCACGCAGACAAACACTGGCTGTTGAGTCAGTCACAGCGGCCCGAGGCGCTGCCGGCCATCGCCCAGCTGGAGCTGGGGAGAGGCCCGGTGGTACCTCCGTCGCCGGAGCTGATCTTCGAGCTGCCGGTGTTCGTGTCTCACCTGAACAATGTCGAGTGTGACGAGAGCGACGGCGTGCACTTCGAGTGCAGCGTCGAGCCCGCCAAGGACCCTACACTCCGAATCGGTGAGCCCACCCGGGGAGGACTGGGGGGGCGATTACTTGGTGTCGACGAACGGCGGAGCTGCGTTCGTAATAAGTCGATTACAGCATTTGCGATGAATTTCAGAACAAAATTGAAGACCGCTATCTCGTGCATTATCTGACCTTCTTAAATAATGCTATGTTTTCCGTGCTTAAAATCGTATGACTTTGATTTAGGTTCACTTATCTGAGCTCGTGACCGAGCAAATGCTGATGATGGACTACAACGGGATAGGCGAGCTCGATGCCAAGCGTTTGTTATCATATTGTGCCCCATCTAGTGGTTCCTCGTTGTGGATTGGACTCATCCAGTTTCGTTTTTGTCTCAACTTAGTGTGGCCGATGCGTACATGACTGAATCAGATCGCTCCATTGCTCTCCTTGTACGGGTGCTCCCCCACTCGACGCTGACCTCGCCACCTCCGCTTCATTACCCACAGAATGGCTGCTGAACGGCGCCCCGATGAAGACGGGCTCCCGCTTCACGTCCAACCTCAGCTTCGGCTCCATCACGCTGGACATCGCGGGAGTTCAGTCGGATGATGCCGGCCTGGTCGTCTGCAAGGCCACCAACCAGAAGGGCTCGGCGCAGACGTCGGGCACTCTCAAAGTCAAAAGTCAGTCGTGGTGCGGTTTTCGCGACGTCGGTTAATTGTTTGAAGAATTACTTCAGTTGCTTTCATGTGCCTTGCGATTTGAGTCTAAATGTAGCATCAACTTAATTCTCAGTGGTAACGTCCTTGTGTGGTTTTCGCGCCAACAGACAACTGTCTCAGAATTATTTGAATAGTTCTCCGGTATCTGACGCTTTGTGATTTGTGTCGAAATGTCGCATATACTTAATGCTCAGTCAATCCTTTCCTGGTATGATCCCTTATCAAAATAAGCATAGAGTGCACTGGGCCCACTCACATTAAGGTTGATAACAAGTAAAAACGAATAACTTTCCTTGTTAAATTTGAGGATGTGATACTGACCAGGGCAATAGTCTCCCTACTGAAGGCATGTCATGCGCAGATCACCACCGGTCTTTTTAAACGTCACGGCCTGCCTTCCGATGTGTCTCTCTGCTACGGGCCTGAAAGAGCTGAACGGCATGTTAGCACGCCGCCATAGGCACTTCCAAGGAGACAGGTGGGGGTCCGGCACCCTTATCAAAGGAAAACGTTTTTCAACTGGAAATATGAGAAGTTGAAGATTCCTCGAACATGAAAATAGAGTACCCGATGTCTGAGAAACGGTTCGATTTGGAGCGGGGTGAGTTATAGTCACACTTTCGTTATCGTACTCTTGGCCGTGCCACTAGTTGGGCCTCCCTTAAAGAAAACCATGGACTCGCATCTGCATGTGGTCATTCTTTACTGACCTGCGGTGTCACATAGCCCTCACCTGTTTACCTTCGGTGGCGTGTAACCCTCAACAATCTACCTTCCGTGGCGTGTGACCCTCACCAGTCCACCTTCGGCGGCGTGTGACCCTCACCAATCTACCTTCCGTGGTGTGTGACCCTCACCAGTCCGCCTTCGGCGACGTGAGATCTTCACCAGCCCACTTTTGGCGGCGTGTGACCCTTACCGGTCCGCCTTCGGCGACGCGAGATCTTCACCTGATCTCCGACGGCAGGCAAGGCGGACATTTGCCTGGAGACTGTGCACCCGACCGGGGCGGCCGGCCTGGAGCGCGTGGAGCAGGTGGACGCGGCCATTGCCGCCAAGACGACCCGGCCAGACGGGTCGGCGGAACAGCCGCACCCCAAGCCCTGGTTCATCGAGCCGCTCAAGCCGAGCTTCGAGCTGGCCGAGACCGAGCCACTCAGACTCGAGTGCAACGTCGAGCCCAAGGAGGACCCCAAGCTGGAGATCGAGTGGCACTTCAACGGCAAGCTGCTGATACAAGGTGAGATTATTCGGTTTCCTCACGGCAGGATGTCCTCGTCTCATGGATCTGTTTATCACTACGAAAACTGATGTTTCACACCGCATAAGCCATGCAAATCAAGTGATGTTGACCATCAGATCTCTAACTCTTTGTTTCGTTGCGGAATGTAGAACAGGCTGTGCTCGTAACGCTGTTTTGCTGTCTGCCGTTACTATCGACTGAAATTCACAATGCTGAACTATTAATTTAATAGGAATAATCTCCCACCGTGTGAAAACCGTTCTTTCCTTTCCATTCATTTATATTTTCCATGACGAACTGCAGAGTATTCATAGTACTATGGCCACCTCGTTATTGAGAGTATTATTCGTAGCGTATCTGCTGCATCTTGACTTTGCCTCTCACGCAGGATCTCGTTTCCGGACGTCCAACGACTTCGGATTCGTGCAGCTTGATCTCACGGACGTGTACCCACGCGACCAGGGCATCTACACTTGCCGAGCCTGGAACCAGGCTGGCGAGGCTCTCACCTCCACCACCGTCACCTGCAAGGGTAGGTGTTCCCTACAGGTCAGACAGCGTATCACCGAACCAGACTGTCTACTTGTCTCCTAACTGTTATCTTTCGGGATGGTTCAGTCCGCGTTCATTTCTGTCTCATCCATCGCCCGGAAAGTTCAGCACCTCCCTGTGTCGGGCGCACACAGCACCGCTCCAACTGCCAGTGTCATTTTCCGATTACAGTCGCGACTCACGCGCCCCTGACCTGGCACCGTGACCCGACCACAGGCAAGGCCAGTCTGGTGGACTGGACGCAGCACCCGCAGGGCGAGCTGGGTCTGGAGGCCATCCAGGAGCTGGAGGAGGCCAGGAAGCGTGGCGAGGGCCCACCACTCACTGACGAGGAGGGCCACCCGCCCGTCTTCACGTCTCAGGTACTGGTGCGGACACGTCGTGTTGATCCACGCCCTCCCCGGTGTGGCGTCAATACGCTCCCTGAATGTACTACCGGAGGTAGCATTCTGGTGGGCTACTTCCCACCAAAAATACTGAGCCTGTAGTACGTTGTTTCTCTTGTTGACACACCCACATGCACGTTCTCGATGCGTTTTCACCGCAGCCACCACATAAGTGCTCGAACTGACCTCCGGGCTACTTGCACGGAAGGTTGTGGCTAGTTACGATTGGCCGCTGCAGCCCTCCCACCCTGACGGATCGGCCGGAACCTTGCAAGGGCTGGCCAACAGGCATTTGTGAACGATGCTCCTCAATATTTGCATCACCATTGGCAATTAATGCGTACACTCTTCTCCCCCAGTGTGAGAATCTCTCCAACCTCAGCGAGGGTGACAACGCACACTTCGAAGCCACACTGACACCAGTGGGCGACCAGACCATGAAGGTGGAGTGGTTCTACAACAGCAAACCACTGGAAGCCAGTGAGTCGCCAGGCGCCTGCAATAGCTCTGATGTGCTAATCGCCAGCTGATCAGTGATTTAAGAACCGAGCTATACTGATGGCTATATTAGTTAATTGCCAGGTGGTGTTGGCTGTTTCATACATGAGAACATCCCCCACGACCATGACACCTTCTCTGCTTGACCATGACACCTTCTTGCATCTTGAAGGGAAATGAAACGCCAACAAGATTGCTGAACTGTAATGTTTTGTATTTCGCTGGCCACCCCACGTGTCCCCATTTCAGGCAATCGCACCAGGACAGTTCGCTGTTAAGTTCACACGTCCACATTTCAGGCAATCGCACTGGTCACGGTTCCCATGTCACTTGCACGTGTCCGCATTGCAGGCCACCGTACCCGGACGGTTCACGCCTTCTCGATGGTGGTGCTGGAGATCATGAGCACGCGCACGGCCGACTCTGGCGTCTACACGTGCCGCGCCACCAACAAGTGGGGCCAGGCAGAGACCAGCGTCACGCTCGGCTGCGTCGACAAGGACAGCGGCAGGAAGCCGAGCTTCGTCACTCAGATAGAGGTCAGCTTGCCGAGCATCACGTGACCCTCAGTAGTGTGTGGTGCGGACTGACGTTGGTTGTAGCTGCCGAGTGCATCGTAAAGTCACGTCACGACCACATCCAGAGTATCAGTTGTGTGTTGCTTACTCCTGTTTATACACTTGTATGCCATTTATCACCTTCCAGTTGCTGTCACTAATCTTCAGTTTGTACGTTACCAACCAACTCGCAATTAGCACGCCATTGTTAGTCTATATTGCAGATGCTGATGACGCTACCTTATTATACGATGGTTATCTTTAAAGGATTACGGTAGGTTGTACCCGAATTCGATTCAGTTTTATCCTCTATCATGCTGTCATTTTATGACATGAATATTGTGATAACCTAGCAATCGTGACCGCTATTGGAGTGGCATTTAATCCTAATATCTTAGGCTTCTCACTGTTTGTCATAATAACCGCAACCTTGACCCGTCGTCCCTGTTGCCACATTTTCCAGAGCGTCGAAAGCCTGAAGGACGGCGACTCGGCCCACTTCGAGTGCACGCTGGTGCCGGTGGGCGATGCCACCATGAAGGTGGAGTGGTTCCGCGACGGCAAGCCGCTGCGCCACTCGTCGCGCATCAAGTGCGTCTCCGACTTCGGCTACGTGGTGATGGACCTGGCGTACGTGCAGGCGGAGGACTCTGGCGAGTACGTGTGTCGCGCCACCAACAAGTACGGCGCCGACGAGACCAAGGCGACGCTCAAGTGCCACGGCAAGGGCGGCGTGTTCATCGACTCGCTGCAGCCGCAGTCGCTGCGGCGCATCACCGAGCTGGAGCTGACGCCAGAGGCGCCCGGCGTGCGCGCGCCGGCCGGGCCCGAGCAGCCCAGCTTCACCAAACACATCGCTGAGATCGCGAACATGGTGGAGGGCCACTCGGCGCACTTCGAGGCCCGCCTCGTGCCCGTGCACGACCCGGACTTGACGGTGAGCAGATGCCGCGCGGGTACGCCACTGAGCTAATTGGCTCGGTCGTCACTGCTTGCTTGACCCCCGTCCGTGCAGGGGGTTATTCCGACCACTCGTAAGGTTTCTGGCGACAACGGGAAAACGGCAAGCATCAGAGCACCGACATATGACATATCTGAAGGAACATCCTTTACCGACCTCACCGTGTAGAAATGTTGTAGATACAGTGTCGGGTCACTGACCTGAGATGACGTCAGAGGGGACACGTTATCTTTTGTTGTGCCAAATTCGTGAATTGTCGGCGACTTATCTCAATTATTGCCCCCAAATCACCAATGATGGGTGTAGTATGGTGATGGGGAACTCGGCGAATGTTCCCACTTAGAACATTGACCTCTTCAAATTAATCCTAGATCTGTGATTTGGACGCAAACGCTGGATCTTGCACGTAATTTTATCCTTAGGTACTATGAAGGTGTTTGTGGACACTGTTTCGGAAGTATCTAAAGTATTTTGTCCTCATCTGTCCCTTTACGATGGCTCGACATGTAACAACTATCAGAGGATTAGTATTCCATGACATTGAAGAACACTGGCGAACATGTGAGGGATACATTTGATACTGTTTTCATACAGGCAACGTTTGAACGTGAAATGGTCCGGATTTTGCGACAAAAAATTGACACCTAAGGTGACCTGAGAAGTAGCCGAACGGCCCAAGGCATACACATCTGTTAACAATCGCAAGGTCTCGTGACGTGCAACGTGCTATTTTATTTTGTTCCTTGTCGCTTGCCCCTCCGTTTCGAAGTGCTAGGGGGAGGGGTCGCGACAACTCACTGCACTGGCGAGGTCAGCAAAATGCCGCGCACGGGCGAGGGTAGAAGTCCAGTACCCAGTGCACACTATTCGCATGGGAATCACAGCTTTTGTCTTAGCCATGCCCTGAGCAGATCGAATGCTAATTACCAGCGATAGGCAAGTCAAAATTAACATGGCGCTTGAAGTTCCACCCAGAATACAAAACATCAGTCGTGGATTTGAATTCCACCTATGCAGAGTCAATGCATCTGAATTAGCGTGTCCGTATTATGATTGCACTGAAATGAACTTATTATCAGGTGGAATGGTACCGCAATGGCGCCAAGCTTCCGACCGGGCACCGTTTCCGTACGTTCCACGACTTCGGCATCGTTATCCTGGACATCTTGTACTGCTACGAGGAGGACTCGGGCCTGTACGAGTGTCGCGCCGTCAACAAGGTCGGAGCTGATGTCACCAAAGCAGACCTGAAGTGTGTCTCCAAGGATAGCCTCGTGCTGACACCTCAGATGCCACAGGTGGGTGGGGCGGTGTAGTGCATCAGGTACTACAGGTAAGTGGCATGGTGTGATTCTTCAGGTGCCACAGGTGTGTGGGGCGGTGTGATTCTTCAGGTGTCACAGGTGTGTGCGACGATGTGATTCTTCAAGTGCCACAGGTGTGTGAGGTGATGTGATTCTTCAGGTGTCACAGGTGTTTGGGGCGATGTGGCGCATCAGGTGCCGCAGGTGGGTGGTGCGCTTCGATGGCCTGAGTGTCCCAGGTGTGTGGTGGCTGCGGGACTCCTTAGGTAAGTTATGCGATTTCATGATCAGATGGTGAAGTGGTTAGTCACATTTCCTTTGTCTCATCCTACGACTAAATATTATAATATTTTTAGACTCCTAGTTTGTTTCTCTACCTCTTGACATGCTGGCTCCGTTCAGGACATGAGCGGCGGCCTGGAGAAGATACAGAGCCTGGAGGACAGCAGCCGTCTGAGCCGGGAGCAGAAGGAAGACGTGACGCTTCGCGTGGCTCCCCGCTTCACGGTGCCCTTCAACAACATCGATGACCTGCGCGAGGGCGAGAACGTCCACTTCGAGGCACGCCTGACGCCGGTCGATGACCCCAAGCTCAAGGTGAGCACGTGCTGAGAACATGCGACACGAAAGCCCAATTATAGCGTAGATGTAGGTCTAAGTCCACTGTTACAGGCACCCATGAATTTGAAAACGGTCGGTTTCACAATGTCACCTCCAAGCTTCACACTTCTCGGTCTCAGTAAGAGCTTACTGTGGCAGTTGGACATGCTGGTAATTGCTAACTGCCAACGTTTTGTTGTTAAGAAACTGGCCACACCGGATATATGGAATGCAAATGCGGCACGGTACACTCGGCACCAACATTATAGGGTGCATTGCTAGCAAATAGCATGGCAGGTGAAAACAGCACCACATTCTGCCATGTCATTCGCAGCACCGTCCTGATCCTATCGCCCCCTCCGCCACAGACCGAATGGTACCACAACAGCAAGCCGATGAAGGCGTCCAGCCGATTCCGCACGTTCTGCGACTTCGGCTTCGTGATCCTGGAGATATCTCCTGTGTACCCGGAGGACAGTGGCGATTACACGTGCCGTGCCTACAACGAGATCGGGGAGGCCACCAGCACGGCGACCATGAAGTGTTCCGGTGAGTGAGGCTCAGAACGCTGTGCGTGGTTCTGGTCAGTGTGGCTCAAAATACCGTGCAGTGTTGTTCTGGGTGAGGCCCACAACATCATGCAGTGCTGTTGTGGGTGAGGCCAGGAACACCATGCAGTGCTGTTGTGGGTGAAGTTCAGAACACCATGCAGTGCTGCAGTGAGTGGGGCTCAGAACACGGTGCAGTGCTGCAGTGAGTGGGGCTCAGAACACGGTGCAATGCTGCAGTGAGTGGGGCTCAGGACACGGTGCAGTGCTGCAGTGAGTTGGGCTCAGGACACGGTGCAGTGCTGCAGTGAGTGGGGCTCAGGACACGGTGCAGTGCTGCAGTGAGTGGGGCTCAGAACACGGTACAGTGCTGCAGTGAGTTGGGCTCAGGACACGGTGCAGTGCTGCAGTGAGTTGGGCTCAGGACACGGTGCAGTGCTGCAGTGAGTGGGGCTAAAACAGTCAGGGAACACGGTGCAGTGCTGCAGTGAGTTGGGCTCAGGACACGGTGCAGTGCTGCAGTGAGTGGGGCTAGAGGTGCAGTGCTGCAGTGAGTGGGGCTCAGGACACGGTGCAGTGCTGCAGTGAGTGGGGCTCAGGACACGGTGCAGTGTTCTGGCCACCGATGAACCACAGGCCGATGACCGCACATCACACCACCGTCCCGGTGGCGGGGGTGGCCGAGCCAACTGGAGTTCGCACGATGCTAGGCAGTAGCTTGCGATGGGTGGAAGGTACTTGTCTGATTGGACGCTCTGCAATGGATGCGCAGTTGTTAAGCATAATCCATGGTACTAATACTTAGCACTAATATGCTTTTCATGATGGAACGTAATGCTCTGATGCTACGACTGCGTTGTACGATAGCGTACTACACCATGGTGCATTAATTATAAACGGCGTAATGTTTATCAAGCTGGATGTCAGTATATGTAGTTATAAAACATGTTTATTGCTTAGAGTAACTCGTCGTTTAGAAGTTTAGCTGTTGCGCGCCAAAAAGGGAGCATGCGGCATCCTATCATAGCCATGCGAGCATACGACATCCTATCATCACTTTCAATTCGGTTGCTACATGCTTGACAAGCCGAGATGCTACAATCGACTTAAAAATGCTTCACTGCAGGCAAACGAAACGTCATCCTGGAGTCCCAGCTGCCGACCGGAATGGATACGATGAAGAAGATCGCCGACCTGGAAGGGCTTGGCATCAAGCCAGTGCAGCGCGGCGAACAGGACGAGGTCAGGAACCGCACCTTTCGACATTGTACGGATTCGTGACCTGAATATCTAAATGGTTTTCCTGGTGTGCCGAGTACGCCTGGGCAAAACAATGGATGTCCAACGGCCCAATGACTAGCATTTTGTACTGAGTGCATCGTATGAATTAAAGAGGCCCGCCACGCTTCATATGCCTGACATCAAAAGTGTCGTCTAGCGATATGCAGGAATACACGGCATCAGTGCTGCCATTGTATGGAGTTGACAGCATGACCGCCACTTCTTGTAGTGACGATGACGTTGGTCGCGAGCGTCACCGTTGTCCCCCACGGACGACGGTCTTGTGGTTGACCGGGGCGGAGGCGCGGTACTCCCGCCGCCCGGAGCCCGCCGCCCACTGATGACTCTGGGTGCAATATGTTGGTTGGTTATTGGTTTTACGACACATCGACCGTTGAGTCATGTAGCGTCGCCAATCTCTCACGCCGATTGGTCGCGGGCGAAGAGTAGCGACAGGTGAGACTCGAACCCACAACCTTTCGATTGTGAGACGAGCAACTTACCCCTAAACTACTCGTCCCCCTGGGTGCAATATGACCGCAGCAGTCGGCGCGCCCTAAAGCCTTAATGGCTAACTAACTAAAGACTGGTGACGCGTCTCCGTACGGCGAGGTGCCCGGTGCAGCGCTGACCGGGCGCGCGTGCCGACAGGGCGCCGCGCCGCAGTTCCTGACGCAGCCGGCCGACGTCAGCCTGCTGGAGAACCAGCTGGCCCACTTCGAGTGTCGTCTGACGCCAATCGGAGACCCCACCATGCGAATCGACTGGTTCCACAACGGCAAGCCGCTATCAGCCGGCTCCCGCGTGCGCACCATCAACGACTTCGGGTGTGTGTCGTCCTCCGAGTAATCAGCGAAGCACAGCATCCTACCGCAGTTTCGCGCTATCTTACTGTAGTATCGCAGTATCTCAGTATCATACCGTAGTATGGAAGTACCCTATCGCAGTAGCGCAGTGTTTTCGCAGCATCGTAGCATCTTATCGCAGTATCGCATCACAATATCATATCATAGCTTGGCATTATCACAGTGTATCAGTACCATGCTACAATACCACATTATAGAATGCAATATCACAGTATCATATGACGATATTGCAGTATCGTTGGATTTCATCGCAGTGTCGTTGTATCGTAGCATCTTATCACAGTATTTGATCGCAGCATCGTATCGCAGTGTCACAGCATCGCAGTATCTACAGTCTTGAAGATCGTGTGTAGACTTGAAGACCGCATTGCACAGTGCATATTACATAATATTAGATCTTGCGTGAGACGAAATGTACGACCCTCAATATACCAGGAGGTGCTGAGTTTACATCAAAAGTAGCGTTAGGGATTATGCTATATTACTCAACGTTTCGGCCAGGGGTCATCGTCAGGAGTGACTCCTGTAATGGCCCCTGTATAAAACTCAATGTAAAACTCAATGTAGAAAACCCAGGAGCATTTAAGAGCCATTCTTCGTTGTATTAAACAATAATATTAGGTCATCGGATTTCACCAGAGCTTCACTGACTGTACTGTTGATGTCATCATCGTGTAGCTGTACTGCATCTAGCTCTCTCCCGACTTATCGGACCCATTGTATAACTGAGCTTGTGGAGTTACTGAACGTTGTGGTCTCCAGATACGTCATTCTGGAGATTGGTGGTATCTACCAGCGTGATGCAGGCCTGTATACGTGCAAGGCTGTCAACAAACATGGCGAGGCGACCGTGTCCTGCACTCTCACCGTCAAGGTAAACAGCCGACGTCCGGACGGCTAGCTTCAGGGTGTGTGATCCAGCACTAGTGACATGCTCGCTATTAAGTGAGTTATATATATAAATATACAAATTTTTTACGTTTTTTTGCTGTTGTGGGGACAAGCTGTTGGTTGGGGGGGGGGGTAGGTTACGTACAGAGATGTGTGAGTTATATATATACCTATCCTCGATATATATACACTATATATAAACATATATATATATATTTTAGTTGCTGCGCCCCAAACACTCTTATCTTTCATCATGACCTTTTTTCGCTTCCGAAGCATATTCCATGAATAAATAAATGTTATAAAAATAATATATGTATATATGTGTGTGTGTGTGTGTGTGTGTCTGCTTGTCTATGATGATCACAAGGTATGCACGTATCTAATGAAACAGCATGCTTCATTTCTCTGAAGTCAATGGAAAGCTGATGAATTCCCTGCCGCAACCTTTAGGATGGCTTTGCTCCTAAAGTTCCGTCAGTGTAAAGTGTTCCTTTTCATATAACTTTTTTTCTGATGAGAGAAATTACAGATGGGCAGATAAAATGAAGGTAGAACATGTGGTGGTGTTGCAACATGAGTGGAAATCCGTAGCTGATCTTGTTTGCAACACCCACGATTCCTCATATTTTACCTATTGGCGACCTGACGCCTCTCAGCTGCTTCTTCGCCGTTTTGCTGTTTTGCCTCGTGCTGTGGTGTGCTTTGCCATGTCATATTTGCCCCGTGACGTCCATTGTTCATGCCCTGATGTTCTGTTTCGCTCGATCCATTCCTGTATGCCCTCTCCTTCAAGTCCTGTGCTTCCGTGACCTATAATGTGCTGTCTTGTCCTGTCCTGACGTGCCTCCCGTCTGCGGCACGTGTGTCCAGGTCACGGCCGAGGTCTTCCCGTGACCTGTATGTATGTGCCTCCCCACCGACCGTGCCACCTGTTTGTGCGGCACAGACGAGGTCTCCTCGTGACTAACCCGGCCTGTCTGTGCGGCAGAGTTGGCAGGGCTGAAGTCTCGCCGTGACTAACCCAACACGTCTGTGCGGCAGGGCCGGCAGGGCTGAAGTCTCGCCGTGACTAACCCAACACGTCTGTGCGGCAGGGCCGGCAGGGCTGAAGTCTCGCCGTGACTAATCCAACACGTCTGTGCGGCAGGGCTGAAGTCTCGCCGTGACTAACACAACACGTCTGTGCGGTAGGCCTGAAGTCTCGCCGTGACTAACCCAACATGTCTGTGCGGCAGGGCCGGCAGGGCGTCGTGCTGGAGCCGCAGATGCCGCACGGCATGGAGGGCATCCGCAAACTGGAGGAGTCCATGTACCGGTCGGAGCAGGCGCCCGAGCAGGACGACCAGCCGCAGCCGCCGCGCTTCGTCACCGAGATCCAGAACCTGGAGGCGCTGTTCGAGGGCGCTCCGGCGCACTTCGACTGTCGTGTGGAGCCGGTCGGCGACCCGAGCATGCGCATCGAGTGGTTCCACAACGACAGACCCGTCGACCTCGGCTCCAGGTTAGCGTCTTCCCCACAACGACAGACCCGTCGACCTCGGCTCGAGGTTAGAGCCTTCCCTACAACGACAGACCCGTCGACCTCGGCTCGATGTTAGAGCCTTCCCCACTTGTGCATGGTAGTAGCGACGTATTCGGTGTTGACTGTGACAATGTAGCAGTGCGTGTAGCCAAATAGGATAGGCTACTGCATACGAAACAGGGGTCGACATTAGATTTTAAAAAATGTGTGGACCAGAGGTGCTGGGCTGAAACTTGCTGCGGCAGGCTGGATACAATTGTATATCGCGTCCGTTATTAGGAGACTGATCAATACATATAACAAATAGGTTGGATAACTGTGCTACTGAAGGCGAGTTATTTCATTGCTTGAGTTTAAGTCGAATAGCGTTATCAATCATATTAGTCATGGCTAGTGTAGTACGATCCGACCAGATGCTCGCACAATGAAGGAAAGTAGTGTTGAAACATGTAAGTAAGAATGCAACAATCAAACGACAAGCGCCTCACGGTCAGTTGACACCACATCGTGTGCTGCTACAATGTCTTTAAGATGTACGCTGGGCATTTATTGCGACTGTTTTGCAATCATTAGAAAAGTGACACTTGTCATTGTTTCCGATATGTAGATAGAATATTCCGAAGAACGAGGAATTTCGAGATGCCTCAATGCTAGATATCATTTTATACAACCGTTCCCTACAATCGTCATCGCGATATCGATGTCAGAATGGGGATGCCCTGGCGTCGCCATGTTCAGACGTGTTCAGCAGACACAAAAAACCACAGCTTATGTTTGTGCTCTTTTGTCAATAGGTCATTTTATGTTGATCGCCGATCCATGCAGGCGCTGCCCTTTGCCCTCGCTCAGTGTCAGTGTGCTGTGCAGGGTTCACTTCTTGGACGACTTCGGATTCGTGGTGCTGGACCTGGATTGGACGTTCCCGCGGGACTCCGGCGAGTACGTGTGTCGCGCCACCAACAAGTGGGGCACCGCCACCACCAGGGCCACGCTCATCTGCAAGGGTGAGCAGGTCGCCCCCTCCCCCGGAGGCCAGTCGGGTCTTGTCGCCTTCACACCACAGCAGTTGGGTGAAGATGTGTGCGGTCATGTGTCTGAGAGTGAGCTCAAGAAGAGGCACCGATCATTTTGGCGGACGTGTTCTACTTGTTTTCCCGATTTGTTTGCTACTCTGTAACATATTGCTTCGCCTTCCATGCTTTATTTTAGTATTCTGAGTGACACTACCCTAAATGAATACCCTGAAGAGCTAATAGAGCTAGTTTATAAATTGCATGCCATATAGGTAGCTTGTGCCATGGTGGTTATGACTATTCAGCTCTGTACTTAGTGACTTTTAGTATCATACAATTTCGCATATTTACGCATCGCATCCACTAATTACCCCTTCCGTATTTAGAAGTGTGCTTCTTCCCTTGTTTCCGTCGAATGAGTGCCCGCCTGTCTCTCTGCCTATTAGCAGCTTGGTGCGTTTTCTGTTGTCTCTGTCGCGTCTAATATTTCCGCTCCGCACGCCCTGGCTGACTCTGTGCCACTCTGTTTCTGAGTCTCTCCCTCCCGGCTGTACCTTGCAGACGAGTACCAGCGCTTCCTCGAGTATTACAATCTGGAGCACCTCAACCAGCTGCCGGCCTGGAGGCTCAGTCGGGTCCTCTGTAGGTCGCCGAGCCACGTGGCGCCGCGGCATGGCCAGCTATGGGTCACGTGACAGGGTGGTTTGGCCCCACGCTGTAGATTGCTGGGCCACGTGACGCTACTGTGGGTCACGTGATGGGATGGTATGGCCTCGTGAGTTGCGGCCTCTGAATGTCTGGACCCGAGTTAGTTAGTTATTTGAGTTTAAGGGCGCTTCGACCTCTGGATCCGAGGAAATAGTCGGTCAGCGAAACATCCATATAGATGGATGGGTGTCTTTGAGTGAATTGTTCCGTGTCTCTGTGCTTGTTCCGTCAGTATTCGTTAGTAGCGGAGAGTAGAGCAATTCACGGGTAATTTGGAAGGGGAGTGTTCAACTGTCACCAATTGTCACGCCAGATGCACGAGTAGTATTATACCAAGATCATACTGTAATAAAGCACCGGTGCATGCACCGGCGCATGCACTAGTGCATGTATCGGTGCCAATGTATCCAACTTGCTTCTGAATCCGTCATATATCCAAATTCAGAGAAAACAATCATGTGATTCTACTCTTTTTTTCTTTTCTTTTTAAATGTCCGCCACCCAAGATCAGGTGATCAGGAGCGCCCCCTCCCCATACCCAACGACTGCAAGCACCTTACGTTAACACCATAAAACAAACAGTAAAGTCGCGGCACTCCCAGCTAAGAGATGCAAAACATATAAATAAGCATACAAAGCATCGGGTATTAGATCAGTAAGACTAATAATAAAGAATGCTGTTAGTAGTCATATCCAAAGGAGGCATATGACTGACCCTGGATCCATCCCAACAAGAAATTAGAGTCTAAACTATAGTGTTACCAGCTGGTTTGTGGCCGGATGGTGGTGAGCACTCCTGATTTGTTTTTGTTGTTTGGGAATAAGGTAGGAAAAAATAGCGGAATAGAGGAATCCCCATGGGAATGGAGTATATATTTCTAGTGGGTGTTCTGGTCTTCTGGATTCCCGACATGGTAAGCAGTTAGTAAGGTAAGCATACAGCGACGAAAGCATCCAGAATGGCAACTGTTTGGTAAGTTGATTGAAAGTTGCATAACAATGTAGAGCAGTAATGTATGAAGGCTGGAATGCATTTGCTGCTCCTTATGCTGCATTTATAGGGGGAAATTTAATAAACGAGTGAATTAAGAGTGTAACCCGGGCCATCAGGTGACCAGTGATCGCTGCCGCCAAGCGTGTGCTATCCACATGTTCGCCGTGCCAGATGATCACCACATTTCTTGGTAGCGGGATCAGACTCGCGCGTGTGTGCGTGTGTGTGTGTGTTTGGCCAGCCTGCCACCGCGTGGTGATGTCGGCTGTTTCCGGGGGTAGGGGGGGGGGGGTCAGACTCGCGTACCTCCGTGGCGATCTCCCGTGTCGTGCACGCTGCCCTGACGGCGCCTTCGTCGGCGTCGGCGTCGACACGCGACGTGTGGTGAGCCGTGTGTCGGGGCTGTTACGGTCACTGGGATACCGCTCGTGCTGCAGCCAAGCGGGACGTGGTGCTGGAGTCGCAGCTGCCCAGAGGCATGACGGGCGACGGCCTGCGCACGCTCGAGGATGCACCCAGGCCGGGCGAGCCGGCCGCGCTAGAGGCTGAGGACCAACCACCCACATTCGTCAAGGAGGTAGGCGCCGAGCGTGGGCGTGTGCAGTATACACGGAGTTCAGTTGTGGTCACGCGGTGACACGCAGGTGGGAGTGGTCGAGACATGCTCGGGGAGCGATGCTGCTCCTGGATGATGAGATATTCGCCTATGACAGACGAACGGTTGTTGGCTTCAGCGTCGTGTGACCTTACAACGGCTGTTTAAGTGCAGTTCAGTTGGAAACATGTGGTAGAATGTTCAAGTGACGTCGTTTGCTCTGCGACGGGTGCAATATCTGAGTCTTAAATGGTGCGGAAATCGTCATTTTCGGTTGGATGACACGCAAAATGTATTCTGAGAATGCCTCACCACATCATTCAGAGCGGCACGAATGACACTCAAGCATTTGTACAGGATACCGGATACTTGATAGGATGACATGACTTGGCCGGTGATGCCTTCCCAGATCGCCAACGTAGACGTGGGAGAGGGAGAGGCCGCATTCTTCGACTGCAAAGTGGAGCCCAAGCACGACCCGTACCTGTCTGTGGAGTGGTACCGCAACGGTGTGCTGGTGCAGACTGGGCACAGGTAAGAGTCGGATGGTCCAACAGCGATGCACTGGTACACACCGAACACAGACGGTGCTGGCTTGCTTCAAGTGAGTTGCTGTCATAAAGACATAAAGACATAAAAGATTAGTGCAACTATGAGCCACAAGGGCCCTTCTTGGTTGCATTCTGTACACTGAACCAGTTGCACACCAAAACTGTTAATCAACCCTCCCTGTAATACTGAAAAGCAAGCCCTATATTCTTATAATGATTGTCTATGCTGTTTTTAAAGATGTTCAATGTGCTGCTACTGACGATGTTTTCTGGCAGCTGGTTCCAGTGTTCCACTACCCTGTTGGTGAAGAAAGTTTGCCTTAACCTTGTTCTGCTGTGGTTAACTTTAATTTTGAATTTATGACCTCTAATTGCATCATTTCTGTTAAATTCAAACATTTCCCCAAGGTATCCCCTCTCCAGACCATTGACAAATTTAAAGACCTCGCTGTCATGCCAGCCACCATCACACGACCAACACACAGTTAGAATGATTGAAAATGTGTGCAGCTCGATGGAAATGGTTGACTGAAATGGTTGGAAATTGTTGGAATCGATGGAAATGGATGACCTTTCATAAAAGCCCAAATCATCGGACGTGTTGCGAAGACCGTAGCACACGGTCACGCTACGAATGCATTGAACGCCTGACCGCAACCGGTGTCAGTACATTGCATGTGGATGTAATGAATAGTCAGTGGGTAGATGATAATGCGTTGTAGTTTGTAATGCGTTGGTGTTGGAAGTGTGGCCTGCTTCACGGTACTACCTTGCATCATACTGATATTTACCTGGCTGAAACTGGTTTTCTGCAGTCAGTAAGCTATGAATCAAGATACCAGAGTAGTTATATTATTAATCGAACGTCTTTGTGCCGAAAACACGGGAATTATTTGCGTTAAAAAATCGTCACTGTGTACGCAATGCTCAGATATTTGCGAGAAATTCCTTTTTCGGTGGTTGTGGCTAAGTGCCAGACGGCCTTTTGGGAAATTACGCTAACCGGATACTTGTATTCCGAAAAAATGATAATAAATTCGTCGCAGGTCAAGAGAGCGTGAAGAGTGTACGTTGCCGCACTACACGTGACCTTGACTGATGGGTAAGGGCATGTGAGGTGAAGGTTGGGCTTGTCACGCAGCCGCCCGTCGACTGACAGGTCAGGGCAGGTGAGGTGAAGGTTGGGCTTGATACGCCGCCGCCCGTCGACTGACAGGTCAGGCCAGGCCAGGTGAAGGTTGACCTTGACACGCAGCCGCCCGTCCACTGACAAGTCAGGGCAGACCAGGTGAGGTGAAGGCTGGGCTTGACACGCAGCCGTCCGTCGACTGACAGGTCATGGATGGTAAGGTCAAGGTTGACCTTGACACGCAGCCGCCCATCGACTGATAGGTCAGGGCTGGTGAGGCGAGCTGAAGGCTGGGCTTGACACGCAGCCGCCCGTCCACTGAAAGGTCAGACCAGGCGAGATGAAGGTTAACCTTGACACGCAGCGTCCGTCCACAGGTTCCGCACCACGTTCGACTTCGGCCACGCGTCGCTCCAGATCCTGGGCGTGTACCCGGAGGACGGCGGCGAGTACACGTGCCGCGCCGTCAACCGCGCCGGCCAGGCCGCCTGCAAGAGCGCCCTCACCTGCCGCGGTCAGTGCCGGGGAAGCGGCCCACTCGGAGGCAGCCGCAGCGGCCGCCGCTGCGCACTGTGGGTTTGATGAGTCGAAGTTAGCCGGGGCCATCAGGCTGGTCATACAAATGCAAGTTGGAGGTGTGAGTTTAAGCGATTCAATTCGTGCAGTGTTTTTTGGAGATTTCTGGTTTTGATATTGTAGTTTTTAACATCCTATATACTTTTGTTCTTTGCTCCCACTAGTGTCCACTCGTCTCGCTAAAAACAAGAAGTTCGCCATAGAAACGATGGCTCGCTACTCCGATAATCTTAGACATAAGCTTCACCGTCTTCACCTGCATGTATCAACTCCACAGCCATCTCCTCGGTCATTATGCTGACTCAGGTGCCGAAAGGCATGAAGAAGTCAGATTACCTGATGCAGATGGAAGCCACGCTGAAGAAATACACTTCGGAGATCCACCTCACTGAAGACGACCTATATGACGCGGATCGCCAGCAGCCGCCGAGGTGAACTACTCTCCAACTACAATATTCCAATGACAATGAAGCTTAATACAATAACACAATAAAATGACAACTCGGTTAATGTTAAGCGTTTGTTAGCTTGGCAGTGCAAAATATTAACTGTTTTTGTTTCTTGTGTAATATGGAAATTCGCACATTGATGAACAGCCAGCAATGGACCCGCGAAGCAGTAAGCCATGACATCAATACGTATATTAATGAAGGTTTTTCTGCGAACTAAAATCATGAAAACAAAATATTACAGTGAGGCATCAGCAAGGTTGCATGAAGTTAACCTACTCCACTATCTTGCTTTGGCTACCTGCCACAAAAGGGCTCCTCACGTAGATTCACATGCAAGCCGAAATTGTCGACATCTGTAGAACATTCCTCCTCCACCCAGCGGCACTTCACACACCAATAACCCTCCCCACTAGCCCAGCCATCTCACTCCGCTGCTACACTCTGACCCTCTCTCTAACTCCTCAACTCTCGCACTCGCTAACTCTCCCACTGCCTCCGGTCAGGTATAACTCCTCCACTACATCTGGCCAGGTATAATTATCTCACTACCCCCGGTCAGGTATAACTCCTCCACTACATCTGGCCAGGTATAATTATCTCACTACCCCCGGTCAGGTATAAGTCCTCCACTACATCTGGCCAGGTATAATTATCTCACTACCTCCGGGCATGTATAACTCCTCAGCTACATCTGGCCAGGTACAATTATCTCACTACCCCCGGTCAGGTATAACTCCTCCACTACATCTGGCCAGGAATCTCACTACCTCCGGTCATGTATAACTCCTCCACTACATCTGGCCAGGTATAATTATCTCACTACCCCCGGTCAGGTATAACTCCTCGACTACATCTGGCCAGGTATAATTATCTCACTGCCTCCGGTTATGTATGACTCCTCCACTACATCTGGCCAGGTATAATTATCTCACTACCCCCGCTCAGGTATAACTCCTCCACTACATCTGGTCAGGTATAATTATCTCACTACCCCAGGTCAGGTATAACTCATCCACTACATCTGGCCAGGTCTAACTCTCTCACTACCTCCGGTCAGGCCAAACACTACCACTACCTCCTATCAGGTCTACCTCTCTCATTACTTCAGATCAGGTCTAACTATGCCTCTACATCCGGTCAGGTCTAACTCTCTGATGACGTCCGGTCAGGTTCGTCACACAGATCACGAACAAGATGGACCTGATGGAGATGCAGAAGACCAAGTTCGAGTGTCAGCTGGCACCCGTGGGTGACCCCAACATGAAGGTGGAGTGGTTCTTCAACGGCCGACCGCTGCCATACAGTGAGTTGTTTACAGTCACATACACGGGTCCGTCGCCAGAACGGCTGAAGCGTAACGATTGACCGTCCGCGTGAACCGGCGTCATCACAGAAATCACATTTTGTATCAGAGGTTATTACTATCCGACATTAATATTAGACAGTAAACATTAATGTTAAATGCAGAAATGCAGAAATGCAGACGTTTAGATGTGATGTGAATAGCTTACATTCTCCAATAGTATTTAATTCTTCTAGATCTCACTTACTATCGCAGTCGTAATTTCTCATTCATTTTATAGAGGCAATACATGACAGTTGTTTTGAATTATCTACGATCGACTTCGCACTCGGCAAATCATGATTAGACGTTTCGAAGCCACTGAACCACTCACAACCTGCACAACGTTCCATTTATAGCCTATCCATGAGTCATGTGTGCCCCCGGATTTCTGGGCGCTACATGACCAATGTAGTCGATGCGCCCTCAAGCCCTAATAAATAATAAATGACCCCTGATTTCGTCAGCACCCCCGTGTCCCTTCGCAGAGAACCGCTTCACGCCCATCTACGACTTCGGCTACGTGGCGCTCAACCTTGGCTGGGTGTATCCGGAGGACTCTGGCGAGTACCTCTGCCGCGCCACCAACCTATACGGCATGGACGAGACCAAGGCCTTCATCGAGACCAAGGTCAATGTCGACCGTCTAGTGTGTGCATCAGATCAGCGGTGTGCTGGAATGTGCACGTTGTCGGAGACTACGAAGTCCACTAATCAATCCTTTGAATGTTTTAGCTTTCTTGCTTCAATAGCTATTTAATGCTCTTGTTTTGACCGTAATGGTAAATCAACTATAAATAGTAGTATGGAGCACAAGTGACTTTCTCTTTGAAGCATGTCGAATATGGTATGCTTAGATCATGACTCGTTTGTCTGTCAGGCCGATTAACCTCTGTCTGTCAGAGAACGTCGGCCGACTGAACCGCTTCCTGGGAGAGTTCGATAAGTGACAAACCACCATGGGCGCGTTATCGGCTGTGTATTGTCCCTAGGACAGACCAGTTACATGCGTTCTCCCAGATTCGTTCAGTCGGACAACAGTCCGACTAAACCCGATTTCGCAAAGTTGACATTCTAACGGGAATCTGGCTCGGCAGGGGAAGCCCGGCATCGTGTACGAGTCGCAGCTGCCGGTGGGCATGCAGTCGGTGAAGAAGATCCAGGAGATGGAGTCGCAGTGGAACCGCGCGCCGGTGGTGGCCGAGGAGGAGCAGCGCCTCCACCAGGCGCCCGTGTTCGTCACCAAGCCGGAGCCGGCCACCGTCTGCGAGGGCGACTGGGTGCGCTTCTGCTGCAGGGTGACGGGCCACCCGCGGCCTCGGGTCATGTGGCTCATCAACGGTCACACTATCGTCAATGTGAGTGCCGCTTCCGACCGCTTGCAGGTCCTATTTGTCCTATATATGTATATAAAGACATAAAAGATTAGTGCAACTATGAGCCACAAGGGCCCTTCTTGGGCCCTTGTATATATATGCATACATACATACATATATATATATATATATATATATATATATATATATATATATATATATATATATATATATATGCGTGTGCGCGTGCGTGAGTGTGCGGGCGGAATTGAAACCCGTAAGTTCCACGGTGATGCTAAAATGTTCACGAGCTACAAGGATAGGCTGGGTACATACTTGTATATTTTGTTTCACTTACTCCTGTTCTAGCCATCAACACTGTCCCAGCTCGCGAGCCGTGGTGCTGTACTGTGCTGGAACCCGCTGCGCAGCTCGCTGACCCCGGCTCGCCGGCAGGGCACGCGCTACAAACTCACCTACGACGGCATGTGGCGGCTGGACATCCCTAAGACGCGCCAGTATGACCACGGCAAGATCGAGGTGGTGGCGCGAAACTCGGCCGGGGAGGCGTACTGCCACTGCGAGATCAACATCACACCACGACAGGACGACTACCGGGCCGTGCTCAAGAACTCTCCCAAACGTGAGTGGGCCACCGGAGGCTGTTGGCGGGTCCGCGGAGGGTGGGCGGCGGGCGGACGGCGGATGGTAGTCGCACGTCGCGCCCGTCGCCCCCGCCCCCGCCCCCGGGGAAGCAGAGACCAGCGCATAAACAGAACGACTAACGCCACTCCCAGCTGTTCTGAAGCTCATCACTTCTGATTACTCGCGCGATGTACTCGCCTTTATCTAGAATAACCCGTCGGTTTCTTTACGCAGCTGCAATGGAAGTCCGCAGGTGAGGTAACTCTTTTTGAGCCCGCATGCATTTTTCTTTAGAGATTCTGCTGTCTTTGTTTTGCTTTGTTTTTGTGAAACATTTTCGTCTTCGACGATTCAGCCGAATTTGTTCTAACCCTAACCGAAGACCTTCTCAATAAATACATGCAGCTGGTTGTGCTATCCCCGCAGTGAGTTGGGAGGTGTATTCGAAGGATAATGAGTCTCAGAGACGTCAGTCCACTGCTTGGCCATAGTCAAAACTCGGCCGCCCCAGTCTAGAGTGTGGATGCATTGCATAGCTCACGTATGCAGTGATGCGTTAGTCGTCACCAGCCGCCTGGCACCCGTCGTCCACCACCGTCACCCGACTAATGGTCCGTGTCACTCTCGTGTCGCTACACCCCTTGCTCTGACATTGGCATCCGCATGTTGTCGACACACCGTGACGCCATCTGTCGCCGCCCTCGATAACTTGCAGTTCCTCTTTTAGCCTGGTATGACTATGACCTGAAACAATACCAGACGGAACGTCAGGAGGTCGAGACAGAGCGGGTCTTCGAGGAGAAGGTCCGACCCGGCGTGTCGGTGCTCTATCAGGGCGAACACCAAAAGGTCGTTCAAGCGCCTGATGTCGAGTTGCAGAGAGACGCCAAACCTAGGAAGGACGATGCAGAGGTATGAGGAAGTATCTACTCACCACATTTAGCATGCAGGAGGTTCAGTGTGTTATTAGCCATGTTTGTGCAAACACGTAATGTGCAAACAGATATAAATATTTCCTTCCTCATATTCTACATTAACCCCCGCCGTCTTTCCGGTCAAATCCTCACACCCCGTCTCGGGGGGGGGATGCGGTTGAAGACCACCCTCTAAAATTCAAACTAAGCCTCGCACGAAAACGAAATAGGTGTCATCGGAAAGCGCTTGACGTGTAGAGTCCGAGTCCACCCTTCAAAACAATTTCCCCCCAAAAGTGACGTCACTACGAGGCTAGATTTTCACTCAAAATAAAATTTTATTTTTTTGAAATGTCAAAATTTTGAGTTCTCAAGTTTTCTTTAATTTTCCTTTTCCAATGGGTAGAGCAGGCCGAGAAACTTTGTTGGAAGCCAACTTTCCCTAATAAAATGCTTACTTTAGCCAGTATCCTCTATTTGAACTGAAATTTGGCAAATACGCAAAATCTATATGTAGTCAAAACCGAAAAAAAGAGAAAAATTCAACTCGTACGTATTGTTACGTCCATAAATATAAGCAAACGCTGAAAGCTTCATTAAAATATCTGCATTCGTTAAAGCGTGACGACTGGTTGAACTTTTTTTGGAAGTGACCTCACTTGACCTTGAGTAACTTGTTGACCCTTGATGATCTGACCTATAAATTTGGAATCAGCATGTAAAATTGATGTGGGAAAAAGTACGCCAAATTTGGGCGCGCTGCCGCGCGACGTTCATCCGCTATCCGCGAAAAACCTGAAGGGCCCCCCCCCCCGTTGAAGACCCCCCGAGACGGGACGGGTTAAGCAAGTGCCTTCAGCCCATCTATGCTCCCTTCGCGGTAGGTGCGGTTGTTCCTCGCTATTTCTGTTTTTCTCTCGACAAAGAAGCACCGACCAATGGCTTATGTTGTCCTTGTGACAAGACACAATGTTCGCACGTGTTGTTTCGATGTCCGTAGTAATAAGTAGCAATAGCTGCGACTCGTTAATCTCTTGTGCTACATGGAAATAATTGCGCCGGCATGAAACCTTGCCATCCATGATCCACAAGGAGAAATGACTCTATTACTATAAACACTGCCAAGAACAAGCACAAATGGAATGCACCGCAAGCAAGATGTTCGATTTACTTTGACAAGCCTATTTTCCCAGATGCCACCCGAGGAAGAAATAACTCCACAGCACACTTCTGTTGCTAAGGGCATGGCAGCTATATACGCCCAAAAGCTGTAAGTGCCAGTCCGAGGGTTACAACAGTGCACGACCGTTGCTTTGTACTGCCAGAGTATCTGTGCACTTGAGCTTGTGTCCTTTTCGGCTGATCTTGATAGCTGCAGTTAATGATAGTCACCCTCCAAAATGCCTAATCAACTCCTAACATGCTGCATACCGAGGAAATCTCCCTATTGCTAAATAGTAGTAAGCGTAACCCCAGGAAGACCCCGGGTTGACAAATTCTGGCTGTATAGGCTTCCCACATGCTCGAACGATTTCGTGTGAATAGTCATCCTAGCTTCGGAGCTCTTAGGCGAAGAGGAGCTGCTTGCCAATACTGTGCGTTTTAATCTGGCACTTTCTCAGCTTGGACCAAGCCTTCATTACTCAGTAAAGAATAATCATATTTCAAATTGTAGCAGTCCGGGTACACTCGGATGAGTGGGATACAAACCCAGAAAGTGTGGTGGGTGCGACTTCGATGATTATCAGTGGTGCACTACGTTGATTCCTGTGACATGAAGAGGGCACCATGCCCCCACCGGCGGCGCTGCGGCCAGCGGAAGACGTCCCAGTCGGGTTGTCCCGTGCCATCGTTCACCTCTGAACAAGGTGTCCACCGATGCCGCTGCGCTAACACGTGGCATCGCGTGTTCCCAGCGCCGAGGAGAACCGAAAGACCGGCCTGCCGTACGCGACCGCCGAGGCCACACCGGCCGAGACGGCCGTGCCGACCAGGGAGGTAGGTGTGTCGCCGGCCCGGGGGCTCGCGGCGCTGACTCGTGTGGGCTCGCGGCACTGACTCGTGTGGGCTCGCGGCGCTGACTCGTGTGGGCTCGCGGCGCTGACTCGTGTGTTGCTGCGCCCCGAACTGACGTAGTTTTGACGGCGGAACTGACGTGGTCTGACCGGTACTGACGGCGACTGAGGAGCATAACGGGAGCACCTGGCACAGCCGGTACAGCTGGGACCGTGTATGTCATGCTGATGTCGTATCCGCGTTGCATGTGTTGTGGTAATATTTTGTGTGTTCTTGTTCTGTTGAGTGTTCGAATGTTTGCTCGTTCACACACAAAGGCATGCTACGAGTACGGTGCAATGATAACTCATTGCCATCGAATTTGTGCAGCGATATAACATAAATTAGTGTAACATGGGAAGTTCTTCCTGTATGACAATAGCAGTCAATTCGTCCTTAAGCCCAAATAACGGAAAGTTCTTCCCTTCCACACATAACGCTTTATGTGCAAGATGTCCCTCCCAGCTTGTCAAAATGTCTACATCCTTTGCGATCGTCTTGCACTTTGTTGAAGCGGGTGCACGGCGTGCTATTAAGCACTTGTAGTGAAGCATCGTGCACAGCGCTCGCTCGGACTCCTGACGTACGCGTCTGTATGACCGGTGTGAGCGCTGGGACCGTGAGAAGATACGTGTGAGCGGTTTGTGAACGGCTGCTGGCCCCTTGTCCAGGAGCACAGTGAAGTGCAGAGGCTGCCAGAGGGAAGCCGAGGCGGCAGACCCGCTGGGCGGACGTCCATCGCTTTAGGAGCGCATGCAGATGTCGGTGGTCAGGGTCAGGAGATCAGGTGTCCATGGGCACGTGAAGAGACCGGGTGCTGAAGCAGCATTACTGGGGAGCTCGAGTAGTTTACCCGTGGTGGTGTTGCAGCGCTTTATTTTCATGAGTACTTAAGGCTTTTATAAGATCTAAGGCAAATTTCTGCAGGCGAGTTATTCGCGAATACTGGTGGTATTTCATGCACCCTCCATTCAAAGCAATACGTGTGAGAAGTAGCTTGGTCAGGAAAACAGTGGTTAACTTGCAAGCTCTGATTCTTCGACTTACAAAGTATAATACGTGGCGACAGGTTTTGTTTCAAGTTTTTCATCGACTGTTGTTACAGAAGCTTCCGAGGTGCATGCAATGCTTTATCCGTACATTGCGTGAACAATCTCACTAATTGATTTATTCAGTCACTAAATGATGCTGAAAAATGTTCGTACATTTCACTGTCGAACGAGACGAGGACAAACGGCGCGTCAGGTGAGCACGGGTGCCTCTGACACACGCCCCGACCTGGCTACCGCAGGAGACCAGTCGGGCGCGGCTGCTTCTGACACACGCCCCGACCTGGTTACCGCAGGAGACCAGTCGGGCACGGCTAACTCCAACGCACGCCCTGACCTGGTTACCGCAGGAGCCCAGTCGGGTACGGCTGCCTCTGACACACGCCCTGACCTGGCTACCGCAGATACCAGTCGGGCACGGCTGCTTCTGACACACGCCCCGACCTGGCTACCGCAGGAGACCAGTCGGGCACGGCTAACTCCAACGCACGCCCTGACCTGGTTACCGCAGGAGCCCAGTCGGGTACGGCTGCCTCTGACACACGCCCTGACCTGGCTACCGCAGATACCAGTCGGGCACGGCTGCCTCTGACACACGCCCCGACCTGGCTACCGCAGGAGACCAGTCTGACACGGCCGCCTCTGACACACACTCCGACCTGGCTACCGCAGGAGCCCAGTCGGGCACGGCTACCTCTGAAACACGCCCAGACCTGGCTACCGCAGGTGCGCAGTCGGGCACGGCTGCCTCTGACACACACTCCGACCTGGCTACCGCAGGAGCCCAGTCGGCCGCCGTACTTCACACGGAAGATGCAGCCGAGCCGCGCCTACGAGACAGACAGGGCACGCTTCGAGGTGGAGTTCGCCGGACAGCCCAGTCCGGAGGTGGTCTGGTACCGCGAGCACTTCCCCATCCGGTCCAGTCCCGACCTGAAGGTGAGACTGGCTGCTGCCGGCCTGACCTAAGGTCGACCGTGCTGGCTACGGGAAGGCGGCCGGTATCTGGCTGTCAGAGGGCGATGCTACACGCCAAATCCTCGCGTATAGTTGATTGATGTCGATGACGACGATAGTCAAAAGCGTTATTGTTCGATATTATTTCAATATAAGTGCTAGTACTTAAGTTCCACGTTAATCGTTCCGTGTTCACGCTAGTTGGAATGCTGAATATGACGCAATTACTTCATGAACTCAATCTTGACCATAGCTCGATTTAATAACTTCATCCCTAGCTTGTTGGTCCAAATGTTGAAATGAATATTGTAATGTTCAGGTTGCGTGTGAGAACCTACTGCTGCACTTACGCCACTGTTCTACATAGATGCGTGTAAAACCATGGATACCTATGTGTTTAGTGCTCCCAAAGTGCGCATTAAGTACAAATATTACCCAACTTTAGCATAAGCTTTCGAGAAAGCTCCACTCTATCTTGAAGTCTCTCCTATGATTTACAGGTCGGAGTCTTCTAAGCTCACAAATCTCGTCCGTATGAATATTTTTGGTGGCTGATTTCAGCAATGCCTTGACACTGACACTTATGTGACGCTGACACTGTATATCATGTAGCACTGACAGGATATCTTATGCGACAATGACACTTACGTGACACTGTCACTATAACGTATGTGGCACTGACATTGACCCTCCATTTCCCCCATCCCCAATACCCCCACGTGACATTGCCGTCGTGCCGTCTGAGCTGTGCTATCGGTAGGTCACGACCACATCACATCACGACTACATCACCACATCACGACCACGTCACATCACGATCACAGGCCGTGCCGTCGGCAGGTCACGACCACATCACCACATCACGATCACAAGCCGTGTCGTCGGCAGGTCACCATCACATCACCACATCACGACCACGTCACATCACGATCACAAGCCGTGCCGTCGGCAGGTCGCGACCACATCACCACATCACGACCACGTCACATCACGACCACATCACCACATCACGACCACGTCACATCACGACCACATCACCACATCACGACCACGTCACATCACGATCACAAGTCGTGCCGTCGGCAGGTCGCGACCACATCACCACATCACGACCACGTCACATCACGACCACATCACCACATCACGACCACGTCACATCACGACCACATCACCACATCACGACCACGTCACATCACGACCACATCACCACATCACGACCACGTCACATCACGACCACATCACCACATCACGACCACGTCACATCACGATCACAAGTCGTGCCGTCGGCAGGTTACGACCACATCACCACATCACGACCACGTCACATCACGATCACAAGCCGTGCCGTCGGCAGGTTACGACCACATCACCACATCACGACCACGTCGCATCACGATCACAAGCCGTGCCGTCGGCAGGTTACGACCACATCACCACATCACGACCACGTCGCATCACGATCACAAGCCGTGCCGTCGGCAGGTTACGACCACATCACCACATCACGACCACGTCACATCACGACCACATCACCACATCACGACCACGTCACATCACGACCACATCACCACATCACGACCACGTCACATCACGATCACAAGCCGTGCCGTCGGCAGGTCACGACCACATCACCACATCACGACCACGTCACATCACGATCACAAGCCGTGCCGTCGGCAGGTCACGACCACGCCGCGCCGCTCGGTGCTCGAGATCCGCGAGGTGTTCAGCGAGGACTCTGGCCAGTTCTCGTGCGTGCTGTCGAGCCCGGCCGGTCAGACTCGCTGCTCGGCCAACTTGGTGGTGGAGGAGCGGCGTGCGGCGCACGGTGTGCCCGTGCCGCCCAACTTCAGCCGACCCCTGCAGGACACCACGGTGCCTGTCGACGGCAGGATGGCCCGTCTGCAGACAAAGCTGGCTGGCACCAAGCCCATGGACGTCTACTGGCTCAGGGTGAGCGCCGACAGCCATCCCGGCAGTGTTCGGATCTGATGAACTGACATTACTTCGTTGTTTTGTTGCTACGTGCTGTCTGGCGACTTTGCTGACGATCGGCGCTGCTCCACAGTGCGGCAGCAAGGTAGAGCCGGACCACCGCCACAAGCTGTCGGCCGAGCAGGACACCTACACCCTGCTGATCCTGCAGCCCACCGCCGACGACTGCGGACCGTACGAGTGTGTCGCCATCAACGAGTGCGGCGAGGCCCGCTGTCAGGCTGAGGTACGCAGGCGGCTGAGTCACAATGAGAGTAGGGTCCTCTGTCAGGCTGAGCCACTGGGGGAACAGGGTCCTCTGTCAGGCTGAGCCACAGGGAGAGCAGGGTCCACTGCCAGGCTGAGGTACAGGGAGCTCGGGGTCCACTGTCAGACTAAGGTTTAGGGAGGTCAGGGTCCACTGTCAGGCTTTGCCACAGGGGAACAGGGTCCACGGTTAGGCTGAGTCGTAGGGAGAGCAGGGCCCACCGTCATGCTGAAGTACAGGGAGAGCAGGGTCCACTGTCAGACTGGGGTACAGGGAGAGCAGGGTCCATTGTCAGGCTGAGGTACAGGAAGAGCAGGGCCCATTGCCAGATTGAAGTACAAAGTTCGCTGTCATGCTAAGGTACGGGAAGTACAGTAAGTTCGTTGTCATGCTGAAGTACGAGAATGGCAGGAGCAGTCGCCAGGTTGAGGTATGTGATGCACAACTGTTCGATGTCAGGGCCACATTGCCAGATTGAAGTACAAACTTCGCTGTCATGCTAAGGTACCGGTAGTTCATTGTCGTATACTTGCACAATACAATAAATGATATTCGCACCAATTATGTCCACTTCAAAGCATTATCTTTTGCACGTCCCAGTTTTGTCATGCTAGTGTATGTCGAGAAACTGTGCAATGATTAGCACAGATATAACACGTTGCCTTTCAGTGACAAGGGGCCTTCCTATGACTGTTGCGCCGATCCAGTGCCAGCATGTCCTTCCGTGTGGCCAGTGCTGCCACATACGCATTTTCACGTGACCTTGACTCAGCCTTTGAACGTGAGCTCCCATCGCCGCAGCTGACCGTGGAGGGACCCGCTGCCGACGTGTCGCCCAAGCCCAGCGCGCTTGGCAAGACGACGCCGCCCAAGATCACGATACCTCTGAAGGCGGTCACCGTTCGGGAGGGCTACCCGGCCACCCTGCGCTGCCGCTTCTCTGGCCAGCCCGGTACGAACCCGGCGGCGGTGGCACACTGCCAGGACGGGCCTCGCCCGCATCTGGATCGCTGCACTTGGCCATGCTTGCATACACATGCGACGTTTGGTGCGACCACAATGGACGTCATGCATTAGTCACTCTAGTGTCGCCGAATTGGCAGAGCCGTTAATTACACCGGCGTGGCGGCACGACGAACGCCACCTTTGCTGTCATGGTTGCACCCAAGATTGTGCCCTGAACTCCATTCAGTTTGCTGACTGCAACGTAGGTATGAATGCAGAGACATAGAAATGTCTCAAAGTTAAAAAAAAAAGAGTTTTGTTTGTTTGTTTGGGTGGGGTGGGGGTGGGGTGCAAAACCTCTTTTGAAGTTGATTCTTACCATGCATCGCCATAGCATGAATGTCAGGCT
The DNA here is from genome assembly GCA_034440575.1 of Imbricaverruca yamaguchii. Taxonomy (NCBI): domain Eukaryota; kingdom Metazoa; phylum Arthropoda; class Thecostraca; family Neoverrucidae; genus Imbricaverruca; species Imbricaverruca yamaguchii. The sequence goes on along the minus strand of JAOTOL010001639.1, from coordinate 840,641 downwards.
TTCATGAAATGTGTGTATGTAGGGGGGGGGGGCATGGCTAACGTGGCTCCGTTCCTATACTTATGCATGGATTCATTGAATGTCTGCGCATTTTTGTCTGTAGATCGGCTGGTGTTGCGCGACCCTTCTGACGAAGCGCTGTGCTGGTGTTGTGCGACTCTTCTGACGAAGCGCTGTGCTGGTGTTGCGCAACCTTCTGACGAAGCGCTGTGCTGGTGTATTTCAGCGCCCACACCGCAGTGGCTGAAAGACGACCAGCCCATCCAGGAATCGAAGTATTTCAAGGTGGAGCAAGAGGGCGACATGTTCGCGCTGAAGATCTCGGAATGCTTCCCCGAGGATGAAGGCGTGTACAGCTGCGTGGCCACCAACCCGGCCGGCAAGTCGACCATGAAGGCCCCTCTCAGAGTGACAGGTGAGGCGCGAGGCAGCGGCTCTGTACCACCGACGCACAACTGTGCACTGGGCAGCACTGCGGTGGGTACCAGGACGACCGGAACTCTCAGATGGCGTTCATCATGCATTTCTTTTGGCGACGCTTGCTTGAGATTCCCACCGGACAAACATCGTGTGCTTATTTTGCATCTCGAAAGGACACCAGTGGGCGCTGTATGATGAACGCTGTCGATGCGCCTCTAAACCCAGATAACCAACCAAAAGGACACCAGCAGTCAGTAAGAAATCGAAGGCTCCCAATGTCAATAGCAAATTAATGAATTGGCGATGTAGTTATCAATCGCCAGTTGGCCAAATATATCGAGTCACTGCTCAAGATGACGACGTTTGACGACATTGGACGCGAAGTGAGCTGATCCAGACTTTAGTGTCGTCATGTCACGATGGTGGTGTTTCAGCTCCCAAGCAAGAAGAAGGTCCTACCGTGGCACCGATGAAGGACGTCACCTGCATGGAGGGCGAGCCGGCTCGGTTCGCGGCGAAGATTTCGGGGAAGCCGACACCGACTGTGACCTGGCTGCGAGAGGGCAAGGTCATCCCGCAGAGCCGCGACTTCCAGGTCAGTCTGCTGGCACGCCAGTGGTGCCCATTGTGGGGGCTTGAGTCAGTTTTGAGGTGCTGGATTGCGGCCAGGGCAATAACAATTCAGTAGGATGTTCCGTGAATTCCGCTGTCGTAAAATACAACCAATTGTAGACTTTGATTATCTGATTGCATATTTTGGTGTCGTGACTTCAATCCAGGCTTCAGTTGGTGCCAGCGCTCTCCCATCCGTCAGACATTTTTGGTTTGCAGCACCATCTGAGCATGCTTGGTGACGGAGTTGTGCGTCGTACCCTTTCCCCGTTTCCGGAGACGGCACACCGGCCAACAAAGCGCTGTCGCTCTGCGGGTATTCACTCCTGATGACTTTGGCAGTCCGCTGGCACAAGTTGAGTGAGTCGGGAGGCGTACATTGTCAGCATTCTAGCTCTCCTTGATGGTGCTGACAAAGACCTGTATTTCTGCGTTGACAAGAAAAGGCGCCATAAAACCATTGTGCAGAGTTTATGGGACACAATGAGCAAGATGATGCGTGAAGACTGCGCTGCAACAGCCAAGTTCTTTGATAGCACGACTTGTTATGGCCAGCGTATAGCTGCAAAGTAAAATTCGAAGCATTTTTAAACGTTCTATCCCGCTTTGTTACGGCGTGTTTCCAAGATACTCTGAACTTAGTAGGTGGACCATTTTCGTTGTTGCCGACCTCGAAACATCGGCGAAGTTACACTTGGAGGGGCGTGCAATTGTCGAGATCCAATGTTCATGGTTTGAACCTAATTATAGGCACCAGAAGCATTTAGAATTTCGTACATTTTGATAGGACTTAGCAGATCACTGCGCTGTCCTCAATCCGACTGACCCGGCATGCGAAAACTCCTAAAAAGTTTCGTGTCGTCTCATATCCTGCTAAATGAACAGTACTTGGAACGCAGTACGTTCTTGCTAGCACTTTTTTTTCCCCCTCCCGGGGGTGACCAAAGCCGAAAGCCAAATAACAACACCTGCTCTTCCCGGGCTGGTAGAATATTTCTGCCTCGGACGTTTTTTTCTCTCGGATCATTGTCAAACTGATGGAGGAAGAGATAGATAGTGACCATCTTTCCAAACATCTTTTTTAGCCATGCTAAAAGGGACAAGCTGTGTTTTGAAAAAGGCAGCTTCGTGCCCTAATTTCCGTCTGTATTTGCAATAGTTTTTGCAATATCTGCCAACATCAAACCGCATTTGAATACATTGGACGCTATATTGTACGAATTGATGATAATGATGTTGATAGTTACAGTTGAGTTTCTTTCTGTACACTTAGTGATTGATGAGTGTATGCCACAGAAAACTCCCGGGGAAGGGGGGGCGCTATTAGCCGTGAATGTGCAAAATGAACCAATAAACAACAACACAGAAAACTAACGGGTTACTCAAACAGCTAAAATAGCTGAAACAAAAAATCCCTTTAGGGACATTTGTAAGCAACATAAAGTTACATCATTCTGTATAATATTGTCGGTAGAATTGCATATGCATTGCTTGTAATCGGTCGGCACTTTCATTGCCAGGTTATTATCAATGCCTGGTTCCGTATTTTCTCAACCTTTTGTTTGTTGGGTGGAGGTGGGGCAGTTGGAATGTCATTCCCACTACCCCACATGGAGCAGTGGGAGAGCGGCTCCCCATATATTTTAGTCCGACCGTCCAAGACCTGAGTACTATAAGAGTACAAGAGTACTCCAGAGCACAAGAGTACAAAAGTGGTCCAGTACAAGAGTACTGGAAGTACCAGGATGGAAGGAACGTCCATAAGGAGGCAATGCTGGGATTTGAAAAAAGCGCAAGGAGGAATATGCGAAATGCATGCCATTTGGAAAAGCTACTAAAACGTGTCGGTAAATTATTTACTGTTTTGGATGTACTATGCTATCCTATTATATCCTATCCGTGCCATTGGACGGCATTGTTAGACCTGCCTGTAAGATGATGACCTGACCTGACCTGACTAGTCAGATAGCTTGATCCAGTGTCAAAATAATGAGTTCTCGTTAGGTGTGAGATGACGAAAAGAGTACAACAGGATGTCGAAATCGCCGTAGAAGTAATGACATTAACCCTTGCAAGTATACGGCATTTTACCACCTTCGGTCCTATTGGGGGGGGTGAGAACGACCCCCATGGCGATCCGAAACCGTGCATGTTACGAAAATGAACCAAAGCCAAAGGTTATAGACCTGGCTGAGATCTCGCGATTGGAATTCAGTATGACCTTCTAAGATCGATGGTTGACCTTCCAGTTAAGGTCAAAAGGTCTAAAATTGATTTTTTTAAAAATTTTCCTAAGAAAATCGTCAGTTGTATCGAAACTACTGTATAAATATGCACGAAATGCCCGGAAATGTGTCTATTTGGACCTTGCGAACATAACGACATGCCACACGATGTGATCGGACCAATATATCATGCACTAAATGAGGTCAAAGTCATGACCCCAAATATTCAACTTTTCGAAGTGGTTCTAATTTCAAAGTTTAAAGTTCCCTAGGTAAAATAGACGCTGAATTCGAATTCAGAACGAAAAATTACCGTAGGCCAGCCAAAAAAAGGTCGAAAGGTCAAACGAGGTCAACCGAGGTCAACCGAGGTGTGTTACTCCGATTTTGGAGCATCATCTTTCAATGGGAACCCATCTGGGCATCTGTGTTTTTCATTATATGCCCATAATTACGCTAAGTACGTAAAAAATACATGCGATAATCACGTATTTGTTGAAAACTGGTCGAAGGTGCTCCCATTTGTGACCTAATAACTCCGTGGCCTGATATGACCTCCCAAAAACATTTCACCAAAAGTCGTCGAAAGGTTGCCCCAAAGGATACTGAAAATCTCAGAGCGATCCGTTCATCGGTTTGGAAGGAATACACAAAAACCTTAGGGGGTTGCACCCACCCCCCCATACGTGGCGAGGGTTAAGGTACTTCCGTCCTTAAAATCCAGCTGTGACATAATTGTGTGCATATGACTGCCAGTTTTGCTTATCTTGAGGGATCTTATTTGCGGATACTAATGTCAACGATAAAGATACAGACACCTATGTTACAAACTGGCATTGTATAACATATCATATCATAGGTAATGCCTTTACTCATAATTGCACCACGGAATGGTTGCCATCACTATACGGGATCCGTTATGATCAGCACAAGAACGATTCTTATACACGGAATAATGTTAGAAACGAAGTATGCATACTTCACAAACACGCAACAAGAAGTATAATGTCGATACTATTTTCGATTTCTACATCCTACTGTACTCTTTTCGACATCTCAGGCGTAACAAGCTCATTATTTTAGCGCTGGATCAGGCTATCTGAGAAGTCAGGTGAGGTCAGATCATCATCTTACAGGCAGGCCTGGGAAGGATGTACGTTAATATACCACTTACTGAACGTTAATTCAGTAAGTGGTATATCCCACCCTATTGCAAGGATAATTTAGCCCGTGGCTAATCTCATCTGACCTGACCTGACCTGATCCAACCCGTCAAATAACCGTCAAGGGCTCCAGTGACTTATCCTTTCCATCTTACGGCAGTACAAAATCTGTCTGTAAGAGGATGATTTGACCTCACTCGATCCGCCAGATAGCCTGATCTCATCTGACCTGACCTGACCTGATCCGACCCGTCAAATAACCGTCCGGGGCACCAGCGACCTATCCTTGTCATCGGACTACAGTGGAAGACCCGTCTGTGAGGGGATGAGCTCACCCGACCCGTTCGAGAGCCTGACCTCACCCGACCTGACCGCCAGATGACAGTGACCGGCGACACGGCGACATTGGAGGTGGCCGACACCTACAGCGACGACACGGGCACCATCACGTGCCGCGCCACCAACAGCGCCGGTACCACCGAGGCCGCCGCGCGGCTCACCGTTCAAAGTAAGGACGACTCGTCCGACGAGGACGAGGACGAGGACGAGTCCGAGGACGAGTCTGATTCGCAGTGACGTCGTGCCAACGCGTCTGTCACGCTCTAGTGTTGGACCAGGGTCCCGATGTGCACCAGTTTGACGACGACGCGTCTTGCATGGAGGCGCGGCAGTGTTGTTAAAACCCGAGGTCGAGCTGCAGTAGGTGCGTGTTGTGCTACGAGCTGCTGGCGGACCGACCCCGCTGAAGACGTCTCCCAGAACGTGCTGCGCTACTCCCGTATTGTGGCGAGTGGTAGCTTTAGATCCGTTGTCTCCTCGGCGTTCCCACAGAGCCAAGCCGCAGCGCCCTGAGTAGGTAATAGTCGGGCTGCGGACTGTATATAGTACTGTGCCATCGGATGAGAAGACGAGGCGTTCCTATGGCGACACTGCAGCACGTTGGTGATCATTTGCGATTACAATCCCAGTGCATCCTGTCGTATCACCTCACCCTTGTCATCCCACGTCGCCACCGACTATGTTCATCCCCATCATCTGGAAATTTCCGCGCCTGAGAAATGACACTGGCCGATAAAGGGTGTGTTACTCGTTTTCTCTCATTTTATATCTGCTTGCATTTTTCTAACAGCTGCGTGTAGTGGTTGCTGCACATCGGTATGTTCTGATATGACATCAATAAATGCGTGTGAAGTATTCAGAAATGCGAAGCTGACGTACTCAAAGCGCTAGAGCAAGCGTTTTTCTTTCGCTGCGCTTTGTAACTAACACATATTTATAAAATGTTCCTCTTCCCGTTAATGCCAGTCAACAACTCTTTCTTCGACTGCGAGCTGTTTCCAGATAGTACAATTGCTTAATACGCTATGCAACTAATTATGTTTTTGGTATTTAGAGCTGTGATTTCCGACAAAACGGGACTAACATTAACCATTTTCAATACTGGATTTCAGTAATTGCTATTTACAAATAACTTGACCTATCAATGTGGAAGCTCAAGTTATATATATATACATATATGTATATATATATATATATATATATATATATATATATATATATATATATATATATATATATATATGTATACATATATATATATTTGAGCAACGCTTACCGATGTACCGGAATATGAGCAAAATCAGTTCTTGGACGAGGCCAAGTGCAGCCATAGCCCAATCCTGGTGCGGAGCACTTCGCAATAGCAGCGGCTAAGCTTTGCTATGGATTAGGCGACATGGGACTAAATCACACCACCAGAGCCACAGTCGGGCTGCAGTCGGGGCGCCGCCAGTCGGGGTGCGGTTCGGTGGTGAGCCGAGTGCCAGCGGTGTCGGCTGCCAGCACAGCCGCGCCCAGACATACGTGGACAGCGCCGCGGCGCGTCCACGCCCGGGAACTGGTCCAAACGGGCTGTCGGCGTGTCGTCCTTCTGCAGACACGTACAAATAAACCCGCCGGCCGGCTGCGGCGCGGACGCGGGCGGTTCCGCCGGCGGTCCGGCGGCGGTCCGGCGGCGGTCCGGCGGCACAGGCGCGGAATGTTGGCCGCCGAGGGCGCGGGGATATTCGCCAGGTGTTAGCCGAGGGCGCGGGGATATTCGCCAGGTGTTAGCCGAGGGCGCGGGGATATTCGCCAGGTGTTAGCCGAGGGCGCGGGGATATTCGCCAGGCGTTAGCCGAGGGCGCGGGGATATTCGCCAGGTGTTAGCCGAGGGCGCGGGGATATTCGCCAGGTGTTAGCCGAGGGCGCGGGGATATTCGCCAGGTGTTAGCCGAGGGCGCGGGGATATTCGCCAGGTGTTAGCCGAGGGCGCGGGGATATTCGCCAGGTGTTAGCCGAGGGCGCGGGGATATTCGCCAGGCGCTGTCGATGGGCAAAACAAGGCGGCTGGCGCTGACGATAGCTATGCGTTGAGAGTCACAGTCGCAGTTGAGATGAGCACGCGCATCGGGTGGAGGACACAGAGGAAGCGTCTGCTGATATGTCGCGGCAGGGCCGGCTTTTTATTCCACATCTCGAGTTCGAGTGTAAACCTGACCGAATAATTACGAAACAAAATGTATTTAGGCATTGCCATTTGCTGCGTTTGCAGCAAATGACCAAGGCACTTTTATTTGACACATACAGGACACTTTGCGAACGTTTTCACGAAGCTTTATCTAGGACACTTTTAGTACGACACGCTTAACAAAAGTACCGAGGGTGTGGGAGCGGAATCCGCCTACCCCTCTCGTTTTTTCTCGACTATACCACATACACGGGAAGGGATATTACAATGCAATCCTGCGAATTTGTTAAATATTGATAAACGCATCGTATGCCAACGATAATTTCGACTTTCGAATTTCGAAATTCTAAAGAATTTCGAAGTTAACGACTGTTAACATTAACGGAACTGTTAACGATTCGGCGTGACAGGTGAGCAATGCAAATTTAACGGAATACGCACACGGCCGGGAAAATAGCACATAGTAAGCAGATAGTTCAAATGGCGCCGTCATACATTACATACCTGGCCGAACACCGAAATGGCACCGTCATACATTACATACCTTGCCGAGCACAGACATAGCGCCGTCATACATTACATACCTGGCGGGGCACCGACATGGCGCCGTCATACGATATCACATACCTGGCAGGACACCGACATGGCGCCGTCATACGACATCACATACCTGGCAAACGCCGGGGCGCCGCATACGACATCACATACCTGGCAGGCACCGACATGGCGCCGTCATATATACGATATCACATACCTGGCAGGACACCGACATGGCGCCGTCATACGATATCACATACCTGGCAGGACACCGACATGGCGCCGTCATACGACATCACATACCTGGCAGGACACCGACATGGCGCCGTCATACGACATCACATACCTGGCAGGACACCGACATGGCGCCGTCATACGACATCACATACCTGGCAGGACACCGACATGGCGCCGTCATACGACATCACATACCTGGCAGGACACCGACATGGCGCCGTCATACGACATCACATACCTGGCAGGACACCGACATGGCGCCGTCATACGACATCACATACCTGGCAGGACACCGACATGGCGCCGTCATACGACATCACATACCTGGCAGGACACCGACATGGCGCCGTCATACGACATCACATACCTGGCAGGACACCGACATGGCGCCGTCATACGACATCACATACCTGGCAGGACACCGACATGGCGCCGTCATACGACATCACATACCTGGCAGGACACCGACATGGCGCCGTCATACGACATCACATACCTGGCAGGACACCGACATGGCGCCGTCATACCACATCACATACCTGGCAGGACACCGACATGGCGCCGTCATACTACATCACATACCTGGCAGGACACCGACATGGCGCCGTCATACGACATCACATACCTGGCAGGACACCGACATGGCGCCGTCATACGACATCACATACCTGGCAGGACACCGACATGGCGCCGTCATACGACATCACATACCTGGCAGGACACCGACATGGCGCCGTCATACCACATCACATACCTGGCAGGACACCGACATGGCGCCGTCATACGACATCACATACCTGGCAGGACACCGACATGGCGCCGTCATACGACATCACATACCTGGCAGGACACCGACATGGCGCCGTCATACGACATCACATACCTGGCAGGACACCGACATGGCGCCGTCATACTACATCACATACCTGGCAGGACACCGACTGACGCCGACAGGCCGAGCACCACATGGACAGCGAGTTAGCTACAGGGCACGGAGGGACAGAGCAATGCGCCGAGTTAACGGGCAGTCCACTTAACGCATGGAGCTGAGCGTCCTGGGAGCCGCGTCTCGTCTTGTGAGACCTGCACCAATCGGCGGCGAGTGTACCGGCAGTGCGAGGATGCTTCAGACAGACGTTAGGTGCGAGGATGCTTCAGACAGACGTTAAGTGCGAGGATGCTTCAGACAGACGTTAAGTGCGAGGATGCTTCAGACAGACGTTAGGTGCGAGGATGCTTCAGACAGACGTTAAGTGCGAGGATGCTTCAGACAGACGTTAGGTGCGAGGATGCTTCAGACAGACGTTAGGGGGCGGGGGGCAGTGGCAGGTGCGGACGGCGGGGACGGGCTGGCCAGGCGCTGGTAAAGTAGCCCGGGTCGACCAGTTGGCTAGTGTCGTCAGCGCGCTGGCAGCGGGTGGAGCAGCTGGCAGTGGCCGGGGCAGCTGTCCGGAGCGCGCCGACGGAAATACACAGCGTGCGGTGTGTGCAGTGCACGCTGCCGACACTGTGTCGACACGCGTGTGCGATATGACAGGCGACATTCCGCCAGGCGTCCCGTATACAGTGCCGGACTGTGCGCTGAGCGACTTAGATACGGCACATTTATGAAACAGATGCGACAAATTTATCCACGAGTGCCAAATGCTGTTACGAAGTGGTCGCAGTGTTGCGCGAGCTCACCCTTGGCGCGATGCACTCAGGGTATTCCATACAGCACACGCAACTACACAACAGAAGTGACAGTCGCGCTCCATGCAACTCAGTACATATCGCGCCGCCAAGCTTAATTTAATTCAGCTTAAGCATAACCACTCTTGACGCTCGCGGCGTCGGCGACAGAATGTTGACAGGTCATTGAGATCCATGCGTTATTTCACAGTAGGCACTACTTGCTTACAGAATGTAACCTGCCTCTTGCCAGTTTCGGGGAAACTGTCATTCACCTTGCCCCACCACTGTCCCGCCACTTTTATGCCACTGTCTATCACTGTTCCACCACTGTTCACCACAGTTCATCACTGTCCCACTATTTCCAACCACTGTCCATAACTGTCCCACCACTGTCCTACTACATTTCCACCACTGTCCACCGCTGTCCCACCACTTTTCTACCACTGTTCCACCACTTCCTTCTACGGTCCAACCACTCTTCCAGTACCGACTTCCACAGTTCACCACTTTCTACCAATGTCAACCACTTTCCCTCGCTCTTCCTCACTGTTTATCGCTGTTCCTCACTGGTCCTTGTATCATTTATGGTCCATCAATGCCCTCATTGCATCTCACCGGATATTAGGGCGCCGCATGATCTCTGCAGTCGATGCGCCCTTAAACCCCAATAACCAACCAATCAATCACCGGATATTATCGCCTCTCACTCTTTCTGAGTATTGCACTGCTCACCACTAACTTTTTACTGACTTTACTATTCCTCACCACCCATCGCTGTCTTCTTACCGACCTTCGCTGTTCATCACCGCCCATCGCTGTTTTTTAACCATCCTGTAATCTTCCTCACTATCCATCAGTGCCGCCATCACACCATCACGCACACTAGCACACACCTCGCTACAATCTGCTCTCACCATCATTGTTTGTGATAATACTAAGGAACACTCTGGTGGGCCACTTCGCGCACACGACGTCGCATTGTCAGCACCACGGAGCTTTTCATCGGCTCTCCGCTGATACAGTTGTCCACACCCGGTGGTTTTCGCTGGTTATCTGTCGACACCCGGTGGTTCTCGGTGAGATCTGTCGACACCCGGTGGTTCTCGATGAGATCTGTCGACACCCGGTGGTTCTCGGTGAGATCTGTCGACACCCGGTGGTTCTCGGTGAAATCTGTCGACATCCGGTGGTTCTCGGTGAGATCTGTCGACATCCGGTGGTTCTCGGTGAGATCTGTCGACATCCGGTGGTTCTCGGTGAGATCTGTCGACACCCGGTGGTTCTCGGTGAGATCTGTCGACACCCGGTGGTTCTCGGTGAGATCTGTCGACACCCGGTGGTTCTCGGTGAGATCTGTCGACACCCGGTGGTTCTCGGTGAGATCTGTCGACACCCGGTGGTTCTCTGTGAGATCTGTCGACACCCGGTGGTTCTCGGTGAGATCTGTCGACACCCGGTGGTTCTCGGTGAGATCTGTCGACACCCGGTGGTTCTCGGTGAGATCTGTCGACATCCGGTGGTTCTCGGTGAGATCTGTCGACACCCGGTGGTTCTCGGTGAGATCTGTCGACACCCGGTGGTTCTCGGTGAGATCTGTCGACACCCGGTGGTTCTCGGTGAGATCTGTCGACACCCGGTGGTTCTCAGTGAGATCTGTCGACACCCGGTGATTCTCGGTGAGATATGTGGATACCCGGTGGTTCTCGGTGAGATCTGTCTACACCCGGTGGTTCTCGGTGAGATCTGTCGACACCCGGTGGTTCCTGGTGAGATCTCTTGACACGCGTCGGTTCTTGGTGAGATCTGGCAACATCCAGGGGTTCTCTGTGAGATCTGTCGGCACGCTGAGGTTCTCACTGATTGTCTGTCGACACCCGGTGGTTCTTGGTGAGATCTGGCAACACCTGGTGGCTCTCGGAGAGATCTTTCGATACACGGTAGTTCTCGGTGAGATGCTCGACCCGCAGTTGTCCTCGGTGAGATCGGCTGGCCCGCCTCGGTCGGTGAGCCCCGCGTGGCCAACTGGCGGGTGAGGGTGGTCGGGCCGCAGTCTGCCGGCCGACCGGCCGCCAAGCCAGCGTCGCTGCCCGAATAGCGTACCTGCCGTGGCACCGTCCAAGTCCGCCAAGCGCAGGTGGCCCGTGTGGGGTACGACAGGCGGGAGGCAGTTCCCAGACTGCCGACACTGGCCGGAGCGCCACCGTACCGTGCCGACACTGGCCGGAGCGCCACCGTACCGTGCCGACACTGGCCGGAGCGCCACCGTACCGTGCCGACACTGACCGGAGCGCCACCGACCGTGCCGACGCCGGCCGGCGCAGTGACACGGCCCGGGGACTGTGCACACCAACCGGGCGGCCAGCTCGGTATGTGGTGCTATTCTGGGACCCGACTTTCCCGGCTCCTCGACACGCTGGCAGTTTAGTTAGATCGCGGTCGCTTGACGACCGGGTCAGGTCATGTTTCAACTTTGACTTGGTTACACCTGAAACCCGGCCATATTTTTCTGGGTTCTGATAGTTTTGGTTAAAAATTAGCCCGCTGGGGCAATGATATTTTGGTTTGCTTACGTTGAATGGCTTCGTAAATATATCAGCGACATATGAAAGGCAACAGGAATAAAAACATACTCTGAGAAACCGGTCTTGGCATCCTCGTCTTTCCAATACCCTAACAAATATCCGTAAGGCACATTGCACTACTGGATACGGTACCCATACCTGTCTGTCTCGTATTATACTCGTGCTGCTATCGTCTTAAGTGCTCATCAGTGTAAAACTTCAGCCCAATCCATCATGTAGATTGGATAGCTATGCCTACCCTAGATCCGACGTATTGCATCGTTAGAGCGACCTCAGGTCGTGCCTAATATAACACTCCTGTCAACTACATTGTGATGCCATGAAATGTCGCGTAGCGAACTGTCTGGATCGTTAACGCTCCTTTCAGGACGCAAACCACTCATTCCGCACGTGGAGGAGACTCCGGCCTCGCCTCCTCGAGACCTTCAGCCCCCTGGATTGGTTCACTTCCTAAAACTGGCCACACCGATCGAGGACCAAACAGGCACACCTCCCGATCAGTCTGCACCCACCAAGAAGGTCAACACAGCCAAGAGGTGGTGGGGCGCGACCCTACTCCGCAAGCCGCCGCCGGCAGCCCCAAGAAAGCCGGCGCAGTATCGCGCACAGCCGGAGGATGTGCCCTGGGCCAAGGGCAAGGTAACGCTGAAGCCGGCCGAGAGGATCGTCCACCAGCCCCGCAAGTTCCAGCTGGGACACGTCGACCTGCACCACGTCGAGGACTGGGACGACACCATGAGCGACGACTTCGAGCTGCGCGCCTCCCACATCCGCATCAGCGACGAGGACGGCGTCAAGCGGTACGCGTTCCTGGCGCCCGACGCGGACGGAGTGCCCGGCTACACCAGCCACCCGGGCAGCCGGCGCCACTCCAGGAGCGGCTCCATGTCGCCGGGCCGCCGCTCCAGCTCGCCGTGGGGCCGCGGCCGCGCCGCCAGTGTCGAGGTGGTCCGTCTGCGGCCGACCACGCACCTGCAGCGCGCCGTCGAGCGGCCCCGTCCGGAGCAGGTGCCGCTGCGGCCGGCCGCCGACCGCCAGTTCGACGACGACAGCGTGGCGCCCGGCGGCCGCACCTCGCCCACCGCCGAGGAGCTGCTGGACGCGTCGCCGTGGGCGCGCGGCCTCGTCGGCGGTCCGTCGGGCCGCGTGGAGTACACCAAGGACACGGCGCCCTGGGCAACCGGCGGCGTGCAGCTGCGGGCCGTGGTCGTCGAGAAGAAGACGCCCGAGAAGCCGCAGCTGGCCACCGTCGAGCTGAGGCCCGTAGCGCTGTACGCCGACGAAGTGTTGCGCCGACGATCGGTCGACATGCGTCGAGGTGACGTCGCAGAGAGACGGCCGTCGTTGCCGATGGACGTGGGACCTCGAGCGGTGCAGCCGGAGGCCAAGGAGCCCGCCGCAGGTCAAGTGCCATGGGCACGGGGCAAAGACAGGCTCATGCCACTTGATAAACTTGACAAAAAGAAGTTCGAGAAACCTAAAATAGAACAAGTTGGATTGAAGCCCGTGTCTAAAGTGGATGAGCACCTCGTACCAAGACCGATTGATTACGCTGACGTTGACGATCAAACAATGGAAGCAGAACCGAAGAAGCCGCAGGTGCCATGGGCTAGGGGAAAGGACAGGCTAAAGCCTACACTAACAGAGAGCAAGCCAGTAGAGAAACCAAAGCCAAGTAAAGCAGATCTTAAGCCAATGAAGACACCGTTTGGTCCAAGCGAAGTACCCGACGACGCTGACGCCGAAGATAAAGCTTTCGATACGGATATTAAAAAGCCACAGGTACCATGGAGAACGGGGAAGGACAAGGTAAAGCCTGCACCAACAGAGAGCAGGCAGGCAGAGAAGCCTGAGCTGGGCAAAGTAGATCTTAAGCCGGCCAAGGAAGCTAGTGCAGGTGAACTGCCTGCTGACCACTATGAAAAATTGGATCGTCACCCAACCAAAGGCGTCCAGGACATTCAAGAGCCTAAAGCACACGAAGTTCCTTGGGCTGTGGGAAAAGTGCAGTTAAAACCATCACACCTGGGAGAAAAGGTATCTGATAAGCCACAACTACAGCCTGTGGATCTCAAGCCGGACAAATTTGCCATAACGCCTGACAAGGACTATCAAGCTCCAATCACAGATGATGATGGTTTTGAGATAATAAACCAGGAAGAACAGACACAGGATGTTGATACTTCTGAGCAGCATGCACTGAAACTTCATATGCATCCTGAAACGATCGCGAAGAGTAGTAGTGAGTCTTCCTTCGAGAAGATTGATGTTGTGAAAAGTTCTAGCGCAGAGTCCTTCGAAATTGTTGACAATAAACTGGTGGAAGATACTCAGCCAGGCTGGCGAGTACCGAGGAAGCCAAGGGAAAAGGCGGAGCCTGTTGAGACTGCAGAAAAAGATACAACACAACCAGTGACTCCGACATCAGACGAACCGCAACCATGGGTACGTGGCAGGAAGAAAGGAAAAAAGGCTAGAACTATGGATGCAGAAGCAAAGCCAATTCCAAAAATATCATCGGATAAGGACGAAGAAAAGTTGGATAAGAAGATAACCCCCCATCAGCAGGAGCCTGTTGAGGTACCATGGGCTCATCCAAAGCTTAAGCCATCGAGACGCACTGAGCCGGAAGCTGAGACTGCTCCTTTAGATGATGTGACAATGGAACGAGCCCACGACAAGCGGCCACCGGGGATTAAAACAGATGAAAAACAGGATACTGCGCGAGAGGATGAAGGTGGCGACCATGCATTGCAAGCTGATGAGCAACTCAGGAAGAAAAGGCCAGTCCGGAAAGATGAACCACAAGAAGTTCCGTGGGCTCACCCACAGCTCAAGCCATCAACACGTGTCGAACGTGAACCTGAACACTTCACTGTGGATGATGTGGAGCTCAAGAAGCTACCAGAGCAGGACGAAATGGAAGCTCCAGTTAAAGAACAGGAAGACGCGGTCATAGGGGTTGAAAACATTGCTGCACAAGAGATTCCTGAGCATATTGGCATTGGACTAGAGCAACCCAGTGACATGAAAATAGACGATGTTAAAGAGATGAAAGAGCCAGAAGGACACGAACCTATTGCGGAGCAGAAAGCTCCCCAAGCATTTGATAGCAAAGAAATTGAGACGTTGTCATCGCCAGTAGGCGAGAAATCTGATCAGGAGAAGTCGGATGAGCCGAAGGTCATTACAATTGACAAAGGAGAAGTGCCAGAAGAAGAAAGACTTGACGAATCTGTAAGTGATGAAACCACGCCAGAAACCGTTCCGGTTTGTACTAAACCAAGGGAGAAAGATGTTCCAGACGCTACACTAGATACAGTTAGTCCAACTAAAAATCAGGCAGAGTTTCCTGAGGACAAAGTTCCAGATGAAACAGAAACTGAACCCACTATTGTTCCTAGGGTAAAGCCGCTTCCGGAGGAAAAAGTGTCTGCAGCTCCACAAAGTAAGGAACATGATGCAAAGCGAAAACCTAGGAGGCCAAAAAGAAGACCGGCAGAGACTGATGAACTAGAACACCGCGACGATGTGCAGCTTGTGGACGACACATCTCCCATGGAGCTCACGAGCGACGCAGAGAGAAAATTAGATTCGCTTGAAACCTTAGAAGGTTCAGAAGAACCCAGTGTAATACAGAAACAGAAGAGAGAACCAATGCCACACAAAAAGGAAGAACCAACGGAAATACCCTGGGCCAATGTTAAGCTCAGGCCATCAAAGCGCAATGAGTACGAACCTGAGTATGGCACTGTAGAGGACATCATTCTCAAGAAACTTCCAGAGACGGAGGAAATGGAGGTCACAGTGGAGGAAAAAGAAGAGCCAGTTATTGAAGTAGAGCCACATGTGCCAACAGACATTCCTGAGCATGATGACTTTGAACTGGATCGGCCAGAAGACTTGCAACTTGATGACGTAAAAAAGGTTAAGAAGGCAGCAAGAAGCAAGACTGCTCCGGGAGAAGATGTTCCCGGTACGTCAGTTGACAAACCAGCTGATAAGACGTCATGGACAAGAAAAGGGCAAACTGATCAGGATGAGGAGGATAAACCAAAGGGCGTTGAACTAGGTAGGGGAGAAATTCCAGAAGAAGAATCCCCTGATGAATACCGACTAAAACCAGGTAAATCTGGGCCGAGCCAGGTAGAAAAACCGGATGCGCTGTCACTCAAGCCAATTCCAAAGAAGCGGGAAGCAGAACCAGACGCATTTGACAAGCAAAAACAAATTTATCGCGACGAAGTTGGACCAGTGGAAGACAGTAAGGCTATTTTAGAGCCATATATCGAGGAGCCAAAATCAAAAACAGAACCTGGTGATGTTCAACCAGTACAACATGGCACAGTGTTAGATGATGGTGATCGTGACCATGAAGAGCCAACTGAAAGACTTATTCCAGGGGAAGCGCTAGATACAGATGCTATGGTTAAAGGACCACCAGAAATACCTGAACAAGTGATTCCAGATGATGTGAAAGGCCAAATGACTACTGCTCCTAGTGGGGAGGTAAGTGCAGAGTTGGAGAAGGCCGCGGTTCCACAAGATAAGCCACGTGATGAGAAACGAAAACCCAGAAGGCCAAAAAGAAGACCAGCTGGTCCTGATGAATCGTACCACACCGAGGAAGTGGAGCCTCTGGATGAGATGTCTCCTGATGAATTTTTGGAATACCCAGATAGAAAACAAACTTCTCCGGAGGGCTTGGACGAACTAAAAGCACCTTGTGACGTACAGAAACAGAGGAAACCACTACCGAAACAAGAGATACCCGAAGAAGTGCCTTGGGCTGATGTCAAATTAAAGCCATCAGAACGTCATGACTATGAACCTGAACATTTCACTATAGAGGACATTAGTCTTAAGAAACTTCCCGAGACAGAAACCGTGGAGGTTCCGGTAGAAGAAAAAGAAGAGACCATTATTGAAGTGGAGCCATTTGTACCCTCTGACATTCCAACACCTGGTAGTCTTGAACTCGACCAACCAGACATCACCCCCGAGGAGAAACCTAAGAAAGCAAAGAAGCCGAAAGAGCGGAAAGAGGCACCCAAAGCCATGCCGTCTGACGAAGAAGACCAAGAACCACAGGAAGCGGGCAAATGGCCCAGGGCCGATCAACCAGAGCAAAGGCTACCTGAAGAAACAGATGGCTTCAAGGTTGGGAAGGGAAAGTTACCAGAAGAGGATAAGCCCGACGAATATCGATTGAAGCCTGGTAGGCCTGGACCTAAAAAGGACGAAGTTCCAGGTGAAATAGTCTTAAAACCAATCCCGAAGAAATCACCAGCGGACGCACCCGCACCAGTTGAGGATGATAAAGCGCCAGGCTTGATCCTAGGAGCTCCTGACAAAGAACCAATTGGACAAGAAATATACGATAGGTCTCCTCCGGAAGTAGATCGTTCGGGGGATGAGCTCTCCTCAGGTGAACCACGGGTGAAAGAAAAGAAGAAGGCCACACCAAAAGCACTTAAACCCGATATGCCATCTGATGAAGAACCTGCTATTATGCCTGAAAAGCTACCATCAGAGGACATAGAAGAACCGATTGAAGAAGTTTTCGACATTCCTAAGGATGATCTTCCACAGGAGCACAAAACATCTCCCGAAGAAGCACCCACTGAAGAGCCCATGCAAACGAAGCCCA
This sequence comes from Imbricaverruca yamaguchii, assembly GCA_034440575.1. Classification (NCBI taxonomy): domain Eukaryota; kingdom Metazoa; phylum Arthropoda; class Thecostraca; family Neoverrucidae; genus Imbricaverruca; species Imbricaverruca yamaguchii. Next base: position 823,032 of record JAOTOL010001639.1, on the reverse strand, counting down.
AGACAAAACATCCCAAAGAGACAGGGGCAATACCCAAAATTCCCCTTGGACAACAACCGGTGCACATAGAAGATGAAGGTGACATGCAAGATGTATTCGACCTTGCGCCGGAGGATTTCGAAATTGTTCCCGAGGAAGTTGGGCTGGGTGAGGAAGCTTTCGAAGATGCTAGTAAAGAGGAATTTGTAAAACAGAAGATTAAGACTACCAAGAAAGCTAAGGGCAAGAAGCCGAAGATGCCTGTGGCAGAAGAATCATTCGAAAGAGTCGAGACAGAAGAGATTATAACACAAGAAACCGAAACTAAAGAAACCACTGAAATTGTTGAATTCCCAGACGACGAGGATATACCAGACCACGAAAATGTCTTGATAGACGAGGTACCCACTGATGAAATTCAAGAAGTGAAACCGAAGACGAAGAAGAGCCGCCTAGTGTTCTTCCCAGCTCCCGGCACACAGAAGATTGTACCGCCACGCTTTACAAAGAAGATGAAGCCGGCCGTGGCCGTTAAGGGCGATACTGCGGCGTTTGAGGTTGAATTCGATGGCCTGCCAGCGCCCACAGTTTCGTGGTTCTTCAATAATGTGGACCTAAAAACTACCAAGCATATAACTGCTTGGAGCACGGAGTCCACCGCCGTTCTAGAGATCACGAAGGTGTCCCGAAAACATATCGGCCATTTCACCTGCAAAGTGACCAATCCAGGGGGCTCAGCGACGTCTACAGCAAATCTGGTCGTACAAGGTATCCGCGCTGATACTTGCATGACTGCCTGAACACTCAGACTGTGCTGCTTATTGTGGTTGTTATCATGCTTTCTAATGGCTTCCTCGTGTTGCTGTGCTATGTGTATAAATGGAACTATAAGCGTTTTTATGTTGTTTTGCGCCTATTGGGACATATCAACCAATTTTTCTGGGTTGGTGTATCTCACCTTAACGTCATTTATATTTAACTCAGATGTTGTTTTGCTGAACTCACTGCGAGCGAGCATTTTGGGATTGGAATCGTAATGGAACACTTTTTTTCTTTTAATGCGATTGTGTTGGCTTTTTTGTTTTGGAGGCGCATGTTTTTTCGATCATGTTGTGCTGTACGCATCTGATGCCACCTAAAGCATATTACGCCTGACATGTTCAAAGAAGCGCTGGGAGGAGGGGGGGGGGAGAAATCAGTCTAGCTCTTCAGTTGTTCGAAGCTCTCTGATAACGCGCTGGAATATTGTAATTAAACATCGTTACTTCGCTGTAAAATAACAAGCGCATCGCGAAGAAGAATCGTAACCAGTTGGTAAATATAGGATGCGGTGGTGCAAAGTCGACAGCCTTGGCCCCGGCGGGACGCCACGAGGTTCTTGGTGTCGTGACGGCTTGGCGCGCCGGACGACCTCAATTGACCTGGAAGGCATTTGTTTAAAATCATAACATTTGTGCTGCAGAATTCACCACAGTCGTAATCACACTCCAAATTTTGCGTTTCTAGTTTCAATAAGCTCAGACCTTGGGGTGGGGGCGAAGTCCGCACCCACTTGGTTCGCGTCGCGAGAGACCCTCCTGTGCGTGTGTAATGTAAGTATTTTTGCATTCAATGTCATAGATGCTTCTTCCCAAGACTTTTAACATAGAAGTTCGAAAGATGTTACAACACCTACCACATCATGGAATGTAGGAACTTTGAATGGTGCATGATCAGTACACACTTTGTTCCCCATATTATGTTTTGCTCTTATGTGTTTGTTCGTTGTGTGCTTTCAGCACACAGTGTACATTTACTCTTATGCGACCCTTCTAACAAATTCGTCGTTATTTTCCGTGTGACCTAAGTGGATATTTCGGTTTTAGTACCTTTAGACCCCCTTGCGTATTATTACCACACTTCACCGTTAGGCGATATAACGTCGTTAATCTCTCATGCTAATTGCTCGTGTGAGGACTCGGTAATCCCTTCAGTCGTGGGTATCAAGTCCACGTTCAGGAGTCGACCTCTCTACCGAGTAGACCCTGGATTGGTGACCATGGCCAATTCAATAACTAATCAATTTCACAATGCCATAGACCTGTTGTGACTTACTTCTTTGTTCATGTTTGCAGAGCAACCATTGGAGGGTGTGGCACCAGTGATTGTAGAACCTCTGAAACCTCGCAAGTTGAAGCCCGGTCAGACATTGACCTGGGAGGTCAAGGTCACCGGGCTGCCTCCTCCGCGCATCACGTGGTTCCATGACCAACAGCCTGTGAGTGAACTTACTGAGGTCTCCAGCAATAGACCTGCTGATGGCAATGAGTCCCAACCGTTCACGGAACGCCTCATGATTCGATGTATTCCGACATCAATGGATACTTGGAGCCTCTGGCGGCCCGAATGGACGGAAGTCAACTGTCACAGTAAAGAGATCGATCTTGTTTTGTATATGTACGGGAGATTACAGATGGAGATAGACAGTATGTTGTATGCTTAGTGTTTTTACTCTACCTACTCGCTTTTATCAAGCAATTTGACAATCATTTTAAACATGCGGAAACCGCCGATGAAATGTATATATATATCGAATTTGCCCCGGTTTCCGGGTTCGTAATGAATTTCAGAAACAAAAAACGAGAGGCACTTTTATCTGCTCGCCTAGCTTTTGAATAAACTTTGTGCTGTTGATTTACATTGCGCCATTGTTTGGATTGTTTCCGGCTACTTGGTGTTTGTATTAGGTATACTGCATGTAATAAGCATGAACGAATTTTTCGTCATTTCATTATGAAAATTATCAAAGTAAACATCAGTGGAATATTGAAAACAGAAAGAAATAAAACGTGCACGAACGGTACTATGCGCATCGTATTGTTCCCTTGTTCCAACGAAAATAAATGTTTCCTTATTCCTTGTTCGACCAATTTCGGTATTCGGTACTGCGCCTCATAAGCTATGCTGCCAGTCGCCGATTGGGTAGTGTTGAACACCGCCTGCATTGTGCTTATTACCGATGGTTGTGTTTAGCACTGCTATATTGTGTTGACCATCGATTGTGTTGTGTTCATTACTGCTCTGTTGTGTTCATCACTGACGTGTTGTGCTGGCCACCGCTTGTCTTGTGCACATAACTAATGTGTTGTATTCATCACTGATGTGTTGTGTCCATCACGGATACGTTCTGTCGGCTACGGCTTGGGCTGCGCTAACCGCATCCCACGCTGTCGCAGATCACTCCGTCGGAAGACTTTGTGCCGACGTTCAACCCGGTGACGGGCGTGGCGCGTCTGACGGTGCCCGTGGTGGTGCCCGAGGACGTGGGCACCTACTCCGTGCTGGCGGAGAATCCGTTCGGCAGCGATCAGAACACGGCCGACCTCATCATAGGTGAGGCGCCGCTCCAGTCTGGTCACTGACTCTCCGTGAGTCGGTCACCTGCTGTCGGTCCAGCCGCTCCAGCTGTGTTACTGACTCTCCGTGAGTCGGTCACCTGCTGTCGGTCCAGCCGCTCCAGTCGCGTCACTGACTCTCCGTGAGTCGGTCACCTGCTGTCGGTCCAGCCGCTCCAGCCGCTTCAGCGTGACTGACTCCCGTGAGTCGGTCACCTGCTGTCGGTCCAGCCGCTCCAGCCGCGCCACTGACTCTCCGTGAGTCGGTACTGCTGTCGGTCCAGCCGCTCCAGCCGCCACTGACTTCACCCTCCGTGAGTCGGTCACCTGCTGTCGGTCCAGCCGCTCCAGCCGCGCCACTGACTCTCCGTGAGTCGGTCACCTGCTGTCGGTCCACCTCACCTGACTCTCCCTGCTGTCGGTCCAGCCGCTCCAGCCGCGCGACTGACTCTCCGTGAGTCGGTCACCTGCTGTCGGTCCAGCCGCTCCAGTCGCGTCACTGACTCTCCGTGAGTCGGTCACTTGCTGTCGGTCCAGCCGCTCCAGCCGCGCGACTGACTCTCCGTGATTCGGTCACCTGCTGTCGGTCCAGCCGCTCCAGTCGCGTCACTGGCCCTCCGTGAGTCGGTCACCTGCTGTTGGTCCAGCCGCTCCAGCCGCGTCACACTTTCCGTGAGTCGGTCACCTGCTGTCGGTCCAGCCGCTCCAGCTGTGTTACTAACTCTCCGTGATCACCTGCTGTCTGTCCAGCCGGTCCAGCCGTGTTACTGACTCCGTAATTCAATCACCTGCTGTAGGTGTGAGACATTGTATTTATGTCAGGTGATGCCCCAAAAAGCGAAAGGATTTCTTAAAAGTCGCAAGGCCGATAGTGTAAATTGTATATTTTTTGGGCCAAGTCCGACCTATCCCTATATGTGTGAGCCTATTTTTTTATGCTAGGCGTACTATTGCTACAACCGGCATTTCTTTACTTTGTGGCGCTTGGCGTACGCCAGGCAGCCCTCCATTGGCGGGTGCAGATGCACGTGACGCTCATTCTAATTCAGCATTCATTAATTATCCGCTGTAGAATCGAAGGACATGGCAAATATTTTACAACATGATAGTTGCATCCGTTCATGCGCCCATTGTACTCGCTGCGTCAAAGGCAACGAAAATAACGAAGTCATCAATAATTATGACGCATTTTCCACGATTTGCATTAGGTGACGAGTAGCCTAGGGGTAAATTGCTTTTCTCACAATTTAAAAGTTGTGGGTTCGAGTCTCACCTGTCGCTCCTCTTCGCCCGCGACCAATCGGCGTGAGAGGTTGGCGACGCTACATGACTCAACGGTCGATGCGTCGTAAAACCAATAACCAACCAATGATTTTCATTGGTCTTTTTTAGTCTCATAAGTCTTTTCATTATAAAAATGATTTTGCAATTATATTGGCTGTTGTGAAACAATGTTCCCGTTTAACTTGAGCAATATAGCACCTTTTAATTGCATAAGGGCTAGTATCTTGGAGCTCATTCCTGCTGATGTTTGTCCTCCTGCTGTAGTCCTCCTGACCCGCCGCGGCCGTCCACAGGCGGTGAGCTGGAGGAGCTGCCAGAGGGCAGTGCGCCGCCGGCGCTGGTGGTGCCGCTGCGCGCGGTGGTCGTCCGGCCGGGCGTCGACGTCACCTATCACACGACGTTTGAGGGCGTGCCGCCGCCCGTCATCACGTGGTTCCACAACGGCAAGCCGGTGGACGAGACGGAGGGCTACACGGTGCTGACGGACGAGCGCCAGTCGACGCTGGTGCTGTCCCGCGCGGCCACGCCCGACGAGGGCGTGGTCGAGGTGGTGGCCACCAACGTGGCGGGCGAGGCGCGCTCGCGGGCCACGCTGGTCGTGTCGCCGGAGCTGCCCGAGGAGGCCGACCTGGTGGCGCCCAGCTTCGTGGTGCCGGTGCGGCCGCAGCACGTGCCGCTCGGAGAGCCGGTGCTCATGGAGGCGGAGGTGGCCGGCCGGCCGGACGTGACGTTCGGCTGGCTGCGCAACAACAAGCGGCTCAAGAACACCAAGTCGACGCAGATCAGCAGCGGCAACAACAAGACCATCCTGATCATCGCCGAGATGCGGCTCAAGGACGTCGGCGAGTACATGTGCGTGGCCGAGAACGAGGCCGGCATGACGTCGTCGGCGGCGTCGGTGCAGCTGCGCACCGACTTCCGGGGCCCGCGCGAGCCGGCTCCCGTGCGACCGACGCCCGAGCTGATGAGCCCGGCCAGCCCCGCCACAGAACATTCCAGTCCGTCGTTCGCCAAGTCGGAGGAGGAGCTGCCCGAAGACGTTCTGTCCGAGCCGGTTATCACCGAACCCACGTCAGAGCAGGTGCTCAAGGAGCCCTCCAAGAAGACATCGAAAACGATACCCAAGGAAGCAACCGAGGAAGCACCGGAGGAGGTGCCCGAAGAGTCTCCGAAGGAAGCACCGGAGGAAGTATCCGAGGAAGTGTCCAAGAAGGCAGCAAAGAAGCCCAAAAAGGCACCAGAGGAGGCTCCTAGTCTACCGAAAGACGCTCCCGAGAAGCTGCGTGATCTACCTGAGGACCTTCCCAAAGAAGAACCTGAGGAGCCCAAAAAAGTACCCGAGGAGGCACCTGGCGACAAGCCCAAGCGGGTTCCGGAACCCGAGGCGGCGCCCGAGAAGACACCCGAGGAAGCGCCGTCGGTGGAAGAGTCGGCCGACCTGCCTCGCGTCACATCGCTCACACCGACCGTCAAGGTGATGGACGGCGAGGAGGTGAAGATGTCGTGCCGGGTGGTGTCGCCGACGCCGACCCGGGTCGCCTGGCTGCACGACGGCCAGCCGATGGACGAGCACCGCGACGTCGAGGTGACCATGTCGCCCGACGGCACCTGCTCGCTCTTCATCAGCGAGGTGTACCCGGAGGACGCCGGCACCTACACGTGCGTCGTCACCAACCCGGCCGGAGTCGGCCGCGCAGACTCGCACGTGCTGGTCGAGTCGTTCGAATACGTGCAGGACTCTGAGATTGCCTCGATGACGGTGGGCACTCTGCTCAGCGTGGACGACCACAGCGAGGACGACCTGCTCGACACGAGTGACCAGCTCGGGCCGCGCTTCCTGCGCAAGCTGACGCGCTCCACCAGCGTGCCGGAGGGCGCCGAGATCACGTGAGTGACGCCAAGCTTGGCGGGAGTAGGGTTTTCGGAGTGGGGTGGTATCTGGCGGCAGAGGCGCTGGACAGGCTGGCGAGAGGTGGAGATGTAGTTACAGAGTGGTCGTGTGGTGGCGGCCCAAAGTAAAACTGATGTCGAAGTGATTTCCTATGTGCGATTGCTAACAATTGCACCGTGAAATTGTGGGGCTGGTAACTAGTAAATGCAACCTTATTTTATCTCAATTATGACATGTACTAAAACAGGAGCAATTTCCTAACAAAATCAAGCTTCCAGACAGGCGTTGATATGCACATTGCAAAAAGTTGTGTTAAACTTGCAATTTACTTGGCTGTACGCATTCCAACAAAAGGGAGAAGGAACGATCTATTCGACATACATGTACGTTGAAAAAGTACATCTTATGCCACATCAAGTCTTCACATTCGTAAGAAGGTTGACCTGCTTGTTTTGACATCAGCTTTCTTCACCTGGTAGTGAGAAGATGTTGCCTATGGCCATGCCCAGCTCAGCACTGTGCCACCGCCCCGGTCTGTCCTCTCCACCGACGCGACGCCGTGCGCGCCAGGTTCGAGTGCCAGCTGAGCCCGGAGGCGCTGTGCGACGTCACCTGGTACATGAAGGAGCGGCCGCTGCGGACCGACAAGGACTTCGTGGTGGAGTCGTGCGCCGACGGCACGCAGCGGCTGACCGTGCGGCGCGCCTTCCCCGACGACGGCGGCCGGGTCACGTGCGAGGCCGAGAACGAGCGCGGCGTGGCCACCACCAGCACTCAGCTGACGGTCGAGACTGCCTCCGGTCAGTGGCGACTCGGTGGCCGCCCGGCCGCCGGCGGCTCAGTGGCCGCCGGCGACAGCCGCGTCGCTGTGATGACGTTGTCTGTGCTCGTGCTTCACATTGACGCGTCGGACTGTGGTGGTTGGTGAGGCGGAGTTGCTCGTGGGTGCGCTACGCCACGTGAATAATTCAACTGCGCCTGTACGCTGACGCTGAGCAGGAGGTTCGGCGTCAGGTTGTTAGCGCGGTAGCGATGCGGTACGCATGGTGTCACCATAATTATCATGAAGGGCAGCGTAAACTGCATGTGGTGAAAATGCGCTACTCTGCCGTCTGCTTGCGTTGACTGACACGGAAATCCTGTTCTTTGCCGACGTTTAACACTAACTCTGTTTCAGGAATTATCTCTCTTCCCTTCTACGCTTTGCCATCACACTGGTCTGGAAGCCACCAGCCGCCTAACTCGAGTGGTGCTTTGGTTTCGGTTTTCAGGCTCCCATGGAACTATGAACCCTTGACACTGATCAGAAACACTAACATTTTTGATCAACTGAATGTCTACCAACGGGTGAGGTTATGTGGTTTCAGCCTGCCAACAGGTCACTTTTTAGACTAAGTTTGATATGGCAATTCTGCAGCCAAATAGTTTTATTGAGATGTGTTGAAAATTAATATATGTATGCTTTGATATTCAGTAAGATGTAGCATTGGCCAGTACTGATTGATATAATCTGGTCTTTTCAATATATGCTTAGAATGTGAAGTTGCATTTACGATTGGCAAATCAATCATCCAATGTGTACCACCCGTTGCTAGACAACCAGAGGGCCGTTCCTGTTTTCATGCGCTGGTCTCTGCCTCAGTTATTTGTGGCCGTATTTACCCTGATTTGCCTGTTGATGACCTGATTTTTGCCATAATTGTGTCATCTTCCTGCTATTATGCTCATAATATGCATCGTTAGTTCAATGGAAGGTACGCTATTTTACTACAACTAGCAGCTCTGTTTATGGCGTTCCCCTGGAACTTTGCCTAAAATAGACTCTTACTATGTTTCATTGAGCTATTGCCCTATCGTGTCCTGGTGTGTTTCCCCATTAGCAACACATTGAAGAGACCGTGACCATCTAGACTAACTGGATGCACGTTTACATACCGTGGCATAGGAGCTGTACAGACGTGCTAGAACAAGTCGACTTCACGCCCGAGCTGACATTGACCGGTAACCTCACGTTCAGGTCACGACGAGGACTCGCCCAGCTACCGGAAGCCGGACTGGCTGGTGCAGATGGAGGAGACCAAGGCGGCGATCCGAGGTAACGGCTGGCGGACGGAGCGCGGCGCGTGCTGTGCACTAACCCCGCATGGTGTGCCGCTGCGGGGGTCGTCGGTCAGTCTGGCCGACGTGTCGACGGGCGACGACAGCGTGTTCGCCTCCGACGTGGAGCCGCCGTCCGAGGTGCAGCGCAAGCGCGACCTGGTGATGCAGCTGCGCGCCGTCAGCGGCGAGCCCGAGCCGCCCGCCGTCGGCTCCGACTACCTGAGCCAGCACCGCGGCTCCATCTCGGCCGCCATCGAGATGCTGAGCCTGTTCACGGACGACGACTGTCCGTCGCTGCTGCCGCTGCGGCCGGCCGCCGGCGGTGCCGGGCCGGTGGCGCTGGAGCGTGACGAGACGCGGCGCGAGGACGGCGACCACTACACGGACATCATTCCGGCGCTGCTGCGCTGCCGGCCGGCGCCGCCCGACTGTCGACTCGGCGGGAGAGCCGCCGCCGACGGTGTCGAGTCCCGGCCGCCCGTCCAGTCCGCTCCGTCCCCGCCAGACCTGACCGTGGTGAAGAGCCTCAGTGACCCGTGCGTACCGGGTCGCCGCACCTCCCTGCCGGGCGACGTCACACCCGTGGTGACGTCGCCCGACGGGGTGTCGGACGCGGCGGCGGACCCGGGCCGCAGGTCAGATCAGGCGCCGGACGGCCGGAAACCCTCCCCCGTGCCGGAGAGACTCGACTCGGGCAGCGGCATCGATCAGCTCCCTCACTTTGAGACGAAGCTGGCGCGCGGCGAGGTGGATCCAGCCAAGCTGGGGACCGTAGCGGCGCTGGCGGGGCCGTCTGCAGACCGAGTGTCGGAACAGGGCGAGGTCGCGTCGCGCGAGAGGAACATCAGCATCTGCTCGGTGGCGTCTGAAGACGACCCGGCGCTGTTCCTGCGCCAAGTGCTGACCAAGGGCCGGCAGGACAGCGTGACGTCGGCGTCGTCGGACGCGTCCGGCCTGCGCGTGCTGGAGGTGACGTCTCCGCTGAGCCCGCTGTCCGAGCAGCCGCCGGCCGGTGTGTACCAGGTGGACGAGCCCGTCACCACCGACGCCGACGACTCGGACGACGGCGACCCGCTCACGCCCGTCGGCAGCGACGAGGACGGCGACGCCGAGGAGGCGGCGGCGAGCGCCGAACAGCAGGTGCCGGCCGACGACGAGGCCGACTACCCGTCGATCCTGTCGCCGATCAGCGAGCGCAGCGAGCCCGGCAGCTCCGAGTCGCGCACGCCGAGCCCGCAGGAGCGACACGTCGAGTGGCGCGGCCGCAACACGTCGCAGGCGCTGCAGAGCGCCATGCGCTCGCTGCTGGACAAGCTGCGCGTGCCGCGCTGGTCGGCCGTGGAGCGGCTGACGGCCACGCCGCCGGCCGCCGTGCACCAGCGCGCGCTGGCCGCCACAATGCCCCTCACCGAGTACAGCCCGCGGCCGTCTCTGGCCAGCTCGAGCTGCAGCGACGACAGCGACGACACGTGCGGCGAGCGCGCGGCGGCGCGCTGCGACGGTGACGGCGGCGACTCGCTGCAGCGCGTCTCCAGCCTGGAGCACCTGTCGGTCGCGTTCGAGTCGGGCCGGCGCCGCTCGCTCGACCTGGAGACCCATCAGCTGGAGGACGCGCGCCGCGGCGGCGGCGGCGAGCGCGTCGCCTTCCCGCTGCGCCGCACGTGCAGCGTCCAGGAGCTGGACGAGCTGGCCGAGTTTCTGGAGCTCGAGCAGCAAGTTATGTCGGAGACGGAATGTCAAGGTGAGCGCTGGGTCGGCGCTCGGTCCAGTTGAGGTGCTCGTCACCCGTCAGCGGCAGGATCCACGCACACAACGCGCCCAGCGAGTGCTGCTCAAGTTCGCCTCGACGAACGGATACCTTGCAAGAAGTCAATGCGATATGGGAAGAAATGTTCGTGCAAGGACGGCTTTCGTGTCGTACTGTTCACAAAATGTTCATGTTCTCAAAGCAGCGCTGAATCTAAACAAGCAGATCGTGGCGATATGAAGAGTTTGGCATGCGTCGACTGGCATTCTACGCTGATAATCGTGGTTGTCACGTGTGGCTTGTCGCTTGTGTGGGGTTTCACTACCAGTGTGGTCTGAGCTTGCCCGATACTGACGCTGCCTGTTCGTAGATTGCAGTTAGCCGAATCTCTTCAAGGGGACTCCACCGTAGACAGTGTCAGTTGTCTTGGTAAGTGCGCGTGTCAGGTGACGTGGTAAATGCGCGCGTGTGATAATTTTTGTATGCACGATTTTGCATGTTTGAGTTAACTCACTGCTCTTCAGAAGTTTCAAACATTCGACGGGTTTGCAAGAAATATGTTTGCCATCATGCCTCATGTTTGCCATTATTCCTCACAATTCCACAACACGCTCTTGTCGCAGCGTGCGTTGTCATCAGTATGTATTTCTGTGCAACAGGCTGTTGTAGGTCACGATGCTGTGATGCGAACTGCGAGTATCTAGTGACCGGCCTGGACTGCACGAGCTATGATACGCTCATAGAGTAACTCCAAATATGCTGAGGAGAGCCATTTTCAGCATTGTCTGATGTCTCTTAGCCCTTCGTCAGCGAACTATCAATAACATGCGTATGGTGGTTTTTCAGCTCGTCAGCAACCGCCTAAATTTACCACAGAACTAACCAGTCAGCACGCAAAGGAGAACGACAAAGAGGTGGAGTTCAAGTGTACCGTATCGGGCATACCAATGCCAGGTCAGTACCACAAGCAAGCACGCCAACACCAGGTCGGTACCGCTATCCGACATACCAGACCAGATCAGTACCGCTATCCGACATACCAGACCAGATCAGTACACAATCCGACATACCAGACCAGGCCAGTACACAATTATATATACCAGACCATGTCAACACCACTATCCGACATACCAGACCAGGTTAGTGCCACTATCCGACAAACCAGGCCAGGTCAACACCACTATCCGACATATCAGACCAGGTTAGTGAAACTATCCGACATACCAGGTCAGGTCAACGCCACTATCCGACATACCAGACCATGTCAGTACCACTATCCGACATACCAGACCAGACCAGTACACAATCCGACATACCAGACCATGTCAACACCACTATCCGACATACTACACCAGGACAGTTCCACAATCCGACATGCCAGACCAACTCAACACCACTATCCGACATATCAGACCAGGCTGGTGCCACTATCCGACATACCAGGCCAGATTAATACCACTATCCGATGGCGACATACCAAGCCAGGTTAGTACCACTATCCGACATATCAGGCCAGGTCGATACCACTATCCGACATACTAGACCAGGCTAGTGGACCTATCTGGCACACCGGCAACAGGCCAGTACCAATACCCGACATAGCAGACCAGGTCATTGTCATGGTAACATATGGCGTGTGGCACAATTATTATCACGACTGTTATTTTGTGCTTGAAACAGTTACCACAAAGACTACATGTGCTTGCATTTCAGCATATCTGGGATTCGCTTGTATCAACATGGCGGGAAATGATCCACATGGCGGGTCATTTACCGGACATTGTCTGGTGTTCTGTCCGAACGCCACTGACAGGCTGTGTGGTGTGGGTAGGTGGGGGGGGGACGTACAACTCTCGGCACAATTTGTACCAGCAATCAATCGATGGATGGAGCTGAATCAACCGGCAGTGAATAGCCTGTACCATGGACGTTTGGTGTTTTCAGAACATCGGCATTAGGGGGAGATTGATACGCCGCAGATGATGTCAAAGTGAAGGATATTTTCTTCTTTTTCGAAGCTACACATTCCCACCAATTTATATCTGCATTTTGTCGACAGATTTGCTAGATTGAGACACCAATGGATAACCCCTGATCTTGTTCGTTCCATAAGCACACACGTTGACCTTTTGAGATCATGCTGATGTCACGTAGTTGACCTCATGGTTATGTGAGTTTAGAAAGATTGAGAATGTTCGAAATCACACGTGACAATTCTTTGAAGACATCCAATGCTACAGTCATGTAGGGCAGTATTATAAGTGCAAGAAGTAAAAATGTTAATAGGATACATGTTGATGTTCATAATTTATGCTTCATCTATCATAACCTTGGTGGAAGTGGAGGGCCCTTGGATTGAACCTTTCTAGCACATCGACTTGATGCTGCTGGTTTCTATGAAATGTAATATTTCGATACAGTTGAGATCGGTAGTTTTGACACAGCCTAAAACCTATTTAATCTATGATGACCTAAAAGCAGTTTCGTCACACGTACGAGAGTGCATCATACGTACAAGACTGCTGCTACGCTTCACCTCTCATAACATTTTAATGACGCCCTGCTTTATTTAGGGCCGGCAATAGACAAGGGCACGTGGACTCACTGGGTCATCCACCCAGAATTCCTAGGGAAATCCAGAAGCCTGTGATCTCATTAACCTACATTGACTTGTTACCCTGTATCATACGTGGGTGTACAGCATGCTACATCTCCTGCCTACTGACTAGAACAGAAACATCAAAACCAGAGCGTCGACATAAAGAAGCACGGTCTTTTTGATGATGTCATAACAAATCACCTAGGACAAAGCCTGAGTGTTGTTTCGGAAAATATGTAGAATTACTGGCCGGAGGGGTACTGCATGTTTCAGGGGTTGCATGGCTTTGTTCTATGGTTTTTTAAGAAGAAAAAACGGCAGAGGGGACGTCAACCCCACGGTCAATACCCGGGTAAAGCCTGATAAAATGTGCAATTCTCTTCCAGCGAAAATGCACATGAGTTATAGCATTGTCACCAGACCAAATATAGAACAAAAGAACACATGCGCCTGTTGACGTAAAACTCCCGTGACTTACCTGCCAACTGGGCAGCCTTTATCACAAGCGTCGGTGTGCCACCTCCATGTCGGTTCCCCTACATATCGCAGGCCCTCTCTCGGGGTCAGCTTACCTCGGCTGGCCAGTTATCCCCGCCCTCCCACGCGTGCTGCCACACGTCACCAGCCACCACAGATACGGCGGCCACATCTCACCGGCTCCCGCCCGCAGAGGTGACGCTGTTCCACGACGGCCAGCGGCTCTCGCTGTCGCGGTTCGTGCGCATCCTCCACGTCGACGACCGCGTCAGTCTGGTGCTGTGTGACGTCACGCCCGACATGGCCGGCCAGTACACGGTGCAGGCGGCCAACCCGGCCGGCGAGGCGACCACCACCGCCCACCTGGAGATCGCCGGTCAGTGGTCGGCTCACGCCGGCCTGCAGTGTCACACGATGATGTACACGATGATGATGGTCGGGATGACGATGATGGTCGGGTCACACGTAGATGGCAGATCACGCGGAACAGGCCAGCAGCTCACGCCGGCGTGCAGTGATGAGGTCAGGTCACACGTAGATGATAGGTCACGCGAAACAGACCAGCAGGTCATGCTGGTGATCATTGGTAATGCTAGCGTATTTTTTATGGACAGGACACCCAGACTAGGCCAGCAGATCGTGCTGGTGATCATTGTTCTGACCAGGCCACTTGTAAGGTCAGGTGAAATCACGCTCCTAAGGCCATGCATTATCATGATCATTGATTCGAGAAGTCAGTCAAGGATCCACTGTCAGATCAAAGATCGTGCCGCATACACTAAATAGGGGACACAGATCTTCACTGCGATGCCATGGTAAGATCACAGAGGGAGGTTCGTGGCTATGGCCGATGTCAGGTCCAGGCTACAAAGTACACTTCCATGGCGCCAGAGTTAATTGAAGTGGGGCTGAGCCAAATTGGGCGAATGTCCTGTCCTATCTAGTCATAGGTTTGTCGAACTGATTGGAGAAGATCGGAGTCATTCGGATGGTGTGTGACGGCATCCTACATTGGCAGAGCTCAACGAGGAAGAGCGGAATGAACTGCTGCGGGAGAAAGAGGAGGCGGTCGAGAAGAGGAAGAAACGCGAGCAAGAGCGGATCCGGCGCATGGAGGAGAAGAAGCGCATCCAGGAGGAAACCGCCAGAAAAATCAGAGAGAAAAAGTACGCTTCTCACTCATAAAAATAGCATTATGCTAGGGTTGTTAATCTCTTGCAGTTGGAGATTCGTTCCTCGCCGCAACATACATAGCAGCTTTACGGGGGTGTTCTCCGAACGTACATTTGCCCTTCAATTGTTTTATTACCGTGTATTGGCATTGCTTGCTTATCGTGAGCCATTAGAAAAGCCGCAATTGACCTATCACGAATGCTTCTGGAACATAGTTTCATTGCAAACATGAGCAAGTATTCTGCTACAAGAGTAGTTCATGCTATCCATGAATTTTATATTCATCGGAAATCATTATATTGTTAAAGGCCTCTCTTCTTAGGCTTCCTGTCCTCCCCCTCATGCTGGACTGGGTCCTTAGCTATGAGATGCAGGCTATGATATAATGTGGCTATGATATTATACCGTATATTACTGTATACTATTGCAATATGCACATTGCACGCTATATACGTACAATGTTTTTTGTCATTGAGGTCATGTTTGATGGCGGGTCATTTGACAACTCGAGGAAATACTTCCAGCCACTCAGCCATCTCAACTTACATTACACGAATCATGCTGTTCTATGAATACTTCATATGACAATCATACACAAATATATGTGCGTCTAGTTTCAGTTGCCCTTTATTTTTGTCAAGATGACAGCCTTATCGCAGTACCATTCGTTTTAAATCTGATATATCTCTCACTATGATCTTCATATAACAGCATTTTCGTTTCAGGGAGTTCCTGAGGCCCATCAAGATAAAGGTACAGTATCGTAGTTGAGGACGATATGTCAATGTCTTTCCAAGCTATGCTATTAATGCTTCATGTGAATATGCTTCCTGCTTTCGAATCCGAATGAGCCCTCAGACCAGAGTATCTTCTGCTACTCGGATTTGCTATATTCCTGCACGCGTACCGGAGGGTGGAGGTGGGGGATTCGCCCATCCCTCCTGCTTTTTTGGCGATATCGCATAAACCGGCAGGGATATGCAATGCAATCCGGTGACATTGTTTACAATTGAGAAGTGCGTACAATGCAAAAATACAGGGAATGCAGGGTGTAAATATGACCGACCAGCTGCCGGCTGGTCGCCGAGCGTTCACGGTCACAAAGGTTTCGTCGGTGTAGTGGTGCAATGACGACCAATCGGCGTGAGAGATTGGCGACGCAACATGACTCAACGGTCGACGTGTCGTAAAACCAACAACCAACAACCAACAACCACCACCCATCGATCTTGGTCTCATTTGACCCTGAAAGCAGTGATGCATGGCCATGAATTGATTGATGGCCATGGCCATTGCATGGCCATATCCACCCTCCAAATGTTGTGCTTCCAGCTTCAATTGTTTCCTATATCTTAGGGGGCGATACCCCACCCACCCCCTCCGGACCGCGTTATGTGAGAGGCCCTGCGGTGCGCGTGTGCTTGTAGAGCGTCTAATTGCTGCAATTTCCAACCGCTTATGCCAGGTGGCTCCGGCCTCCGGTGTGGTCTCAGCTTGGCTTGTTCTGACCAACCACGCCGACCGCTTTACTCCTGCTTGCGCCCCTGGCGCGGTCGCTGCCGCATGCGGTGTGTGGTTGGCTGGCGTGGCTGACGGCGACGGCGTGCCTGAGCGGCCGGTTGTGTCCGCAGGCGGCGCCCGCCGCCGGTGACGGGACGGCCGGCGGCTCCTGCGGCGGGCTGGAGCCGCCGCCTCCACCTGCCGACCCTGCCGAGGTGCCGGCCTGGACCGGCGTCACACTGCGAGCCGCACAGTCGCCGTCGGTGTCGGGCGAGCTCGGTCCGACGGCGACCACACTGGAGCCGGTGTTGGGTGCTGAGCCGCCGGCCGGCCAGCCGGTGTTGGGTGCTGAGCCGCCAGCCGGCCAGCCGGTGTTGGGTGCTGAGCCGCCAGCCGGCCAGCTGGTGTTGGGTGCTGAGCCGCCGGCCGGCCAGCCGGACGTGCGTGCGCCCGTGGTGCCGACTTCCAGACAACAAGAGCTAACCGAGATGCAGGCGGATGCACAGAAGGTGGTACACCAGATGTTGTCAAAAGCTGCAGAGGACGAGGAAGGCGTCCGGTTGAAGCCGTGGCTCCCAAAGGAGCCAAGGTCTAGCGATGAGCGAGATGGTATTGACTTGAAGCCTGCTCCACAAATAGAAATAACAGTGCCCCACAAGGACCAGGTGGCGCTCAAGCCGATTCCTCCGAAGCAGACAAAACCAGCAGATAAGATGGAAAGCGTCCAGCTAAAGTCCGTTTCTCGTAAATTGTCGATGACTGCCGACGGGAAGGAACTGTTGCCGTTGAAACCTGTACCGACTAAAGAGACTGAAGTTCCCCATAAAGATCAAATAACCCTGAAGCCAATTCCGCCAAAGATGCCCAAGCCAGAGCAAGAGGAGAAAGAGAATGTCAGGCTGAAGCCAGTTCCTCTAAAGCTTGCGAACTTAGTGAAAGGAAAAGAGAACATCAGACTGAAGTGTGTGCCATCTAAGCCAGTGGCAGTTCCTCACAAGGAGCTGATAACCTTGAAACGAGCCCCTCCAAAACAACCTGAAGCGGTAGTAGAAAAAGAGACGGTAAGTTTGAAGCCAATTCCTCCGAAGGAACGGACAAATTCAGACGAAAAAGCTGATAAAGAAGGTATCAAGCTAAAGGCGGTGTCGCCAACTCGTCATGATGGCGTAAAGGATGGCGATGACATTCACTTGAAACCAGTTCCAACTCAGGACAGGACAATTCATAACGAGGAGCAGAACATGGCTGCTCCTAACAAAGAGCAGGACATTGCGATTCCTGCCAAGGAACAGGACTTCGCAGTTTCTGACAGGGAGCAGGACATGGTGATCCCTGACGAGGAGCAGGATATGGCGATTCCTAACAAAGATCAGGACGTGGTGATTCCTAACAAGGAGCAGCTCATTGCGACTAACAAGGAGCAGGACATGGCAATCCCTAACAAGGAACAGGACATGGCGATTCCTAGCTATGAGGAGAGGATGACTAGTACCAACAAAGAGCAGGACATGGTCATTCCTGACAAGGAGCAGGACATGGCGATTCCTAACAAGGAGCAGGACATGGCGACTACCAAAAAGCAGGACATGGCTATTTCTACCAAAGAGCAGCACATGGCGATTTCTAGCATGGACCAGGATATGACGATTCTTAACAATGAGCAGGACTTGGCAGTTTCTAACAAGGAGCAGGACATGGTGATTCCTGACGAGGAGCAGGCCATGGCGACTAACAAGAAGCAGGACAGGGCTATTCCTAACAAGGATCAGGACATTGCTATTCCTATCAAAGATCAGGACATGACGATTAATAGCTATGAGCAGAATATGGCGATTCCTAACAAGGAGCAGAACATTGCGATTCCTAAAAAAGAGCAGGACATGGCGATTCCTAGCATGGATCAGGACATGACGATTCCTGACAAGGAGCAAGACATGGCGATTCCTAACAATGAGCAGGACTTGGCAGTTTCTGACAAGGAGCAGGACATGGTGATTCCTGACGAGGAGCAGGACATGACGACTCCTGACAAGGAGCAAGACATGACGATTCCTAAGGAGCAGGCAGCACTGGCAGGCATTCCAGTGCCCACGCAGCAAATAGTTGCTGTTGAGGATCGCTTCGAACATGTAGACCTAAAGCTAGTTGTGGAGAACACCAAGGAGCATGTGAAAGCCACAGAGAAAATTGAGTCCCGAACTGGTCCATCACGAAAACCCGAAGATATTGAGACGGAGGGAATTATTCGGTTCAAGGCAGTGGAAGTGCAAAGTGTAGGAGGAAAGGGGCAGCAGTATCAGCCAAAGCTGGTAGAGAAGAAGGCAAAGGTGAAGAAGGTACATGTACAAGAGGAAAAGGTTGAAAGGATGAAGAAACGTAAAGTATCGACAAAGGTACGCACGTATGGTCATGCACGTACAATTCTGTGCACTAGAATGTATGCATGGTTCTGCTCACAAGCAGCATATAATATCCCACACAATAGTTTGTAGTGAAGTTGGCTATCCTTTCCAAAGCCGTCAACCTGCAACTTACTAACCGAGGCGTTTTTAATTGCATTGCAAAAAACTGCACTGTATGTGCCTGAATATGTTCCTGACATCTTAGTATGCACATAACTCGCATTATATAGCGCATATTACACACACACACACATATATATATATATATATTGTGCAATGCATGAAAATTGTGTTGTTGAGGGCTCATATTTATGTGATGAAATGCGTGGGATTATGTCTTCCTCGATATTTTATAGTGCATGGTTACAAACGTTCCAAGATCAGAGGGATATTATTGCCAATATTGACAAGTACCGTTATCATTCCAACATTCTTCGTGTCGTTCATCCCCCTCTTGACTTCACCTGTCACTCGTAGCCTCACAGCGGGCTGCTCAGAACGCGTTTGTGCAGCGTGGAGCCCGATGTCCGAACGTGCGGCATGGCTGTGGCCGTCAGACAGCCGGCGTCAGGCCGCCTCAGCGGTGGCGCCGGCCGACACAGACTACCTGTCGGCACTGGCAGTGGTGTCCGTTCGAAAACACGGCTGCCGTACAATACACCAGTCATGCATGCGTGAGATAATACCGGCTAGTGCAATGCATTGTCGCGTGGCGTAGTTCACAGTTACGTGCGTTTATTTTACATTCCGTTTCTGACAATCGATAGTGTGTAGACGCATTACCGTATTGAGTATACACTATTGTATGCTCATGTTCGCCCTAGCATGATGGGTGTGGTATTGGTCGCTAACGCGGTGCCAATTCACAAAGCTATATTTTACATCATTTGGAAAAATAAATGATGTTAGTCTTCCCAATGAAATTGGGCGAAGTGCTGTGCATGTAGCCTCTTGTAGCACATCACATCTGCACGGTTGCAGCAAATAACTATTAATCAAATACAGCATTGCCATTTCAAAAGTGCTTACGACTCGATCTTACCACCGTCAGTACACGGTTGATCTTCAACGATCCTGAATTATTTTAGCATACTGCATACTCTCATCATTCGTTTTCTTTGCGGCAGAGAACGAGAAATAGTGACTACCTGTTCTGGTGTACTTTACTTCAGCACAGCAGAGCCAGTGCACACTGTGTCGACATTCGGCGAGTATTAACACTTGTGTTCCGTGCTGTGGTCTGCCCGTGCAGAAGGTGCAGCCGACCATCGAGGAGCAGCAGGCGCTGGAGACGGAGGAGACGATCACTGAGTCGCGAGCGGAGACACTGTCGGAGGACACCACCATGAAACAGGTGAGTGGCGCCGCTCTGCGCCCGTCTCACGACTCGCCACATGTGTCGCAGTTGTGTGCGTGCTGATGTGCTGTTCTCAGATCTGCACCAGCGTTCGACGATCGGCGTGCGTAAGTCAGCAATAAATCAACATAACCATTGAAACTAAATAGATGGCAGAGACATCGCGAGTGCCAGTTTGCTGCTTGATGTGAAAATATATGAAATAAATGGCGATTAAAGTTTTTGCTGTTTACTAACATTGAACCAACTTCTCGTGGAGTTGGAACCTTGTACTATGAGTGCAGCTTTGTCTCCGGCAGATGCGTCGACATTTCCTTCTTGGGCCTCTGTGCTGCTGTTTTTTGTTTGCGTGTCGCGGGAACGAAGTGGTCGCCGAAACATCGAAGTCCCGGCGGTAAAGCTGGATGGCAATGCTAGTAGCGAAATACTACTTCGCAGGGCTATCTTCACATCGACCGCATTTTACGGGATTACTATTTTTATGCGCCGTATGCTACTTTCACCCTTCAGCTTCGCCTTACTTTTGCGCTTTTGAGGCTGCGGTAACCAGACTTTTTCGGTGTTGCTCTATTTAACGGTGAGTTTTGCTTGGTAAGTATATATTATTGTGAAGTTTTCTTCTCACATCTGCATGCTGTTTATACAAGATATGCGTGCTGTACACAGGTATGCTTATTGCGTTGACATAATTAGCACAGGACCAGCAAGCTGTCCTCTTAAACAATGAAATACAGCAATTGGAAACCTCAACACAGTCATAAACTATACAGCCATAACACTAACCGCTTAATGCCACTATAACCAGTTGAACAGCGCTGGCATCTGGACGATAAACGGTCGCTATTTATACTGCCGCCTCTGCCGCCAAAATAGGAAATCTTGTCATGCAACTTATCCATGTCACTAGCTATAATCGTTTCGAATGACGTACATTCCAATGGATACTCCCATTATCTAACTAATCAGATTGCATTCCATTGAACTGTCGTGGGGTATATGTATTTATATTGAATTTTATACACCTTCCTTTTGCGGCAGTTCTCTCCCTGCAAATAATGGGTATACTTGTAGTTAGTGTATTGTATTGCACTTTACTTATTTCCGTTGTAGTGAGGACATAAAAGCAAGCAGATATGACAAGGCATTCAATTAATGCCTTGCACACCTCAAGCACAAAATGAGGTACGCTTACTTACAATGCACTTAGCCATTATCATGATCCCACCGTATGCCAATACCTGCAACGTTAGATATCCGAATCAGTTTGACTTTTAGATGTCGCCCACCGACTTGCGTCGGGCGATCGATTGCCACATGATGCGGCGCTCCGTGCGAACTCTGCAGCGGCGGATCGCATCGTGACGGGGCACCGCGACACGCAAGGGTGTCACGTGTCACGTCGCCCGCAGCGTACGGTGGTGAGGTGGCCATGTCTCGACCACGGGCCGTCACCGTACCCATCACACTCGTGTCCGGCGGCCGCCTGGCCAGCTGGCAGAACCGGCAGCGTGCCGGCATCCCCGATACCGGTGCCGCTAAGTCGGTGGTGGAATTCGAGTTGGGCGAGCCTGAAATCACGTGCAAAGGGGGTCAGATAGGGTACCCACTTGTTCGACCACCTGTGGCGTATACTGAGATGTGCTGATGACTATTAGCCGCCGTAGCACCCAATGAAGACATGCGATAACATAATTGTTGATATGAATACCATTCGGTATGAATACCATTCAGCAAATAATAGAGCAGGTGGGTCGATCTCGACTTCTGTACAAAAAGGCAGAATTTATGTATGCAGTCTACCAGAGCCCTAGCATGCAAAGATCCACCTTAAGCCAATGCCAAGTGATGTGGAATCCTTGGCACGTCGCACCATTTGTACCCTGCGTGTGTGTGTGTGTGTGTTTCACGTTACATGCGAACAAGCACCAAAGTAATCCCTGACACATGTATGTACCCCTGTGAACGTCACGTTATGTCACGCCCAACGCACGACCAATTTAGTTGTTGTTCTTAGTGTTCGTGCCCTACATTTGAGTGTACTGAAAGCCCTTGTGACACGCCATAACACTTCCAGGAATTGTCATCTCCAGAGAATGGCGACCACACATTGCATGACGCTCCGCAAGTTGCATCACCAAAAACACTGGGTGCAGGAGACGGCATGCACCCGGCCCTACCTAAGTTCACACCAACGCAAGAGCATTTAGGAGTTGAGAGTGACGGAATGGACACAGTGGAAATTGCAAAACTATCTGAGGATGAAGAACCCGAAACGGTCGAGGTGACCAAACTAACATCCACTAAAGACATTGTAACCGGGCCTATTGATGATGAAGAAATCACACTGGTTACAACTACTACGAAAAGGAAGCCAAAGAAGGATGCGCCAAAAAAGAAGGTGCCAAAAAAGAAACGACCTGAGAGGACTACTCTGGATGAAGAAGTCGCAAACATTCCTGGTATCACGGAGATCTCTGAGGATACATCTACTGTCGTCAAAACCGTTGACGACGAGGAAGTAGAGACTGTCACCAAGACAAAGAAAATCAAGCGTAAGCGACCGGAGCATCCAGACGAAGCTACCGAAGAGGTGCTTCCTGGCATTCCTCAGGAATCTGAACCAATTGTCACTGTCCAGGAAACACCTGAGCAGGTCGAGGTGACAAAGGTAGTAACCACCAAAGACGTTGTTACCGGGCCTGATGATGATGAGGAAATCACACTGGTTACTACCACTACTAAAACACGGAAGCCAAAGAAAGATGCGCCCAAGAAGAAGGTACCAAAAAAGAGGCGTCCCGAGAAGCCTACTCTGGATGAAGAGGTCGCAAACATCCCTGGTGTCACGGAGATCTCTGAGGATACATCTACTGTCGTCAAAACCGTTGACGACGAGGAAGTAGAGACTGTCACCAAGACAAAGAAAATCAAGCGTAAGCGACCGGAGCATCCAGACGAAGCTACCGAAGAGGTGCTTCCTCACATTCCTCAGGAATCTGAACCAATTGTCACTGTCGAGGAAACACCTGAGCAGGTCGAGGTGACAAAGGTAGTAACCACCAAAGATGTTGTTACTGGGCCTGATGATGATGAGGAAATCACGCTGGTTACTACCACTACTAAATCACGGAAGCCAAAGAAAGATGCGCCCAAGAAAAAGGTACCGAAAAAGAAACGTCCCGAGAAGCCTACTCTGGATGAAGAGGTCGCAAACATCCCTGGTGTGAAGGAGATCTCTGAGGATACATCTACTGTCGTCAAAACCGTTGACGACGAGGAAGTAGAGACTGTCACCAAGACAAAGAAAATCAAACGTAAGCGACCGGAGCATCCAGACGAAGCTACCGAAGAGGTGCTTCCTCACATTCCTCAGGAATCTGAACCAATTGTCACTGTCGAGGAAACACCTGAGCAGGTCGAGGTGACAAAGGTAGTAACCACCAAAGATGTTGTTACTGGGCCTGATGATGAGGAGGAAATCACGCTGGTTACTACCACTACTAAAACACGGAAGCCAAAGAAAGATGCGCCCAAGAAGAAGGTACCGAAAAAGAAACGTCCCGAGAAGCCTACTCTGGATGAAGAGGTCGCAAACATCCCTGGTGTCACGGAGATCTCTGAGGATACATCTACTGTCGTCAAAACCGTTGACGACGAGGAAGTAGAGACTGTCACCAAGACGAAGAAAATCAAACGTAAGCGACCGGAGCATCCAGACGAAGCTACCGAAGAGGTGCTTCCTCACATTCCTCAGGAATCTGAACCAATTGTCACTGTCGAGGAAACACCTGAGCAGGTCGAGGTGACAAAGGTAGTAACCACCAAAGATGTTGTTACTGGGCCTGATGATGAGGAGGAAATCACGCTGGTTACAACCACTACTAAAACACGGAAGCCAAAGAAGGATGCGCCTAAGAAGAAGGTACCGAAAAAGAAACGTCCCGAGAAGCCTACTCTGGATGAAGAGGTCGCAAACATCCCTGGTGTCACGGAGATCTCTGAGGATACATCTACTGTCGTCAAAACCGTTGACGACGAGGAAGTAGAGACTGTC
Organism: Imbricaverruca yamaguchii; assembly: GCA_034440575.1. Taxonomy (NCBI): domain Eukaryota; kingdom Metazoa; phylum Arthropoda; class Thecostraca; family Neoverrucidae; genus Imbricaverruca; species Imbricaverruca yamaguchii. Next base: position 799,095 of record JAOTOL010001639.1, on the reverse strand, counting down.
ACCAAGACGAAGAAAATCAAACGTAAGCGACCGGAGCATCCAGACGAAGCTACCGAAGAGGTGCTTCCTCACATTCCTCAGGAATCTGAACCAATTGTCACTGTCGAGGAAACACCTGAGCAGGTCGAGGTGACAAAGGTAGTAACCACCAAAGATGTTGTTACTGGGCCTGATGATGAGGAGGAAATCACGCTGGTTACTACCACTACTAAAACACGGAAGCCAAAGAAAGATGCGCCCAAGAAGAAGGTACCGAAAAAGAAACGTCCCGAGAAGCCTACTCTGGATGAAGAGGTCGCAAACATCCCTGGTGTCACGGAGATCTCTGAGGATACATCTACTGTCGTCAAAACCGTTGACGACGAGGAAGTAGAGACTGTCACCAAGACGAAGAAAATCAAACGTAAGCGACCGGAGCATCCAGACGAAGCTACCGAAGAGGTGCTTCCTCACATTCCTCAGGAATCTGAACCAATTGTCACTGTCGAGGAAACACCTGAGCAGGTCGAGGTGACAAAGGTAGTAACCACCAAAGATGTTGTTACTGGGCCTGATGATGAGGAGGAAATCACGCTGGTTACAACCACTACTAAAACACGGAAGCCAAAGAAGGATGCGCCTAAGAAGAAGGTACCGAAAAAGAAACGTCCCGAGAAGCCTACTCTGGATGAAGAGGTCGCAAACATCCCTGGTGTCACGGAGATCTCTGAGGATACATCTACTGTCGTCAAAACCGTTGACGACGAGGAAGTAGAGACTGTCACCAAGACGAAGAAAATCAAACGTAAGCGACCGGAGCATCCAGACGAAGCTACCGAAGAGGTGCTTCCTCACATTCCTCAGGAATCTGAACCAATTGTCACTGTCGAGGAAACACCTGAGCAGGTCGAGGTGACAAAGGTAGTAACCACCAAAGATGTTGTTACTGGGCCTGATGATGAGGAGGAAATCACGCTGGTTACTACCACTACTAAAACACGGAAGCCAAAGAAAGATGCGCCCAAGAAGAAGGTACCGAAAAAGAAACGTCCCGAGAAGCCTACTCTGGATGAAGAGGTCGCAAACATCCCTGGTGTCACGGAGATCTCTGAGGATACATCTACTGTCGTCAAAACCGTTGACGACGAGGAAGTAGAGACTGTCACCAAGACGAAGAAAATCAAACGTAAGCGACCGGAGCATCCAGACGAAGCTACCGAAGAGGTGCTTCCTCACATTCCTCAGGAATCTGAACCAATTGTCACTGTCGAGGAAACACCTGAGCAGGTCGAGGTGACAAAGGTAGTAACCACCAAAGATGTTGTTACTGGGCCTGATGATGAGGAGGAAATCACGCTGGTTACTACCACTACTAAAACACGGAAGCCAAAGAAAGATGCGCCCAAGAAGAAGGTACCGAAAAAGAAACGTCCCGAGAAGCCTACTCTGGATGAAGAGGTCGCAAACATCCCTGGTGTCACGGAGATCTCTGAGGATACATCTACTGTCGTCAAAACCGTTGACGACGAGGAAGTAGAGACTGTCACCAAGACAAAGAAAATCAAACGTAAGCGACCGGAGCATCCAGACGAAGCTACCGAAGAGGTGCTTCCTCACATTCCTCAGGAATCTGAACCAATTGTCACTGTCGAGGAAACACCTGAGCAGGTCGAGGTGACAAAGGTAGTAACCACCAAAGATGTTGTTACTGGGCCTGATGATGAGGAGGAAATCACGCTGGTTACTACCACTACTAAAACACGGAAGCCAAAGAAAGATGCGCCCAAGAAGAAGGTACCGAAAAAGAAACGTCCCGAGAAGCCTACTCTGGATGAAGAGGTCGCAAACATCCCTGGTGTCACGGAGATCTCTGAGGATACATCTACTGTCGTCAAAACCGTTGACGACGAGGAAGTAGAGACTGTCACCAAGACAAAGAAAATCAAACGTAAGCGACCGGAGCATCCAGACGAAGCTACCGAAGAGGTGCTTCCTCACATTCCTCAGGAATCTGAACCAATTGTCACTGTCGAGGAAACACCTGAGCAGGTCGAGGTGACAAAGGTAGTAACCACCAAAGATGTTGTTACTGGGCCTGATGATGAGGAGGAAATCACGCTGGTTACAACCACTACTAAAACACGGAAGCCAAAGAAGGATGCGCCTAAGAAGAAGGTACCGAAAAAGAAACGTCCCGAGAAGCCTACTCTGGATGAAGAGGTCGCAAACATCCCTGGTGTCACGGAGATCTCTGAGGATACATCTACTGTCGTCAAAACCGTTGACGACGAGGAAGTAGAGACTGTCACCAAGACGAAGAAAATCAAACGTAAGCGACCGGAGCATCCAGACGAAGCTACCGAAGAGGTGCTTCCTCACATTCCTCAGGAATCTGAACCAATTGTCACTGTCGAGGAAACACCTGAGCAGGTCGAGGTGACAAAGGTAGTAACCACCAAAGATGTTGTTACTGGGCCTGATGATGAGGAGGAAATCACGCTGGTTACAACCACTACTAAAACACGGAAGCCAAAGAAGGATGCGCCTAAGAAGAAGGTACCGAAAAAGAAACGTCCCGAGAAGCCTACTCTGGATGAAGAGGTCGCAAACATCCCTGGTGTCACGGAGATCTCTGAGGATACATCTACTGTCGTCAAAACCGTTGACGACGAGGAAGTAGAGACTGTCACCAAGACGAAGAAAATCAAACGTAAGCGACCGGAGCATCCAGACGAAGCTACCGAAGAGGTGCTTCCTCACATTCCTCAGGAATCTGAACCAATTGTCACTGTCGAGGAAACACCTGAGCAGGTCGAGGTGACAAAGGTAGTAACCACCAAAGATGTTGTTACTGGGCCTGATGATGAGGAGGAAATCACGCTGGTTACTACCACTACTAAAACACGGAAGCCAAAGAAAGATGCGCCCAAGAAGAAGGTACCGAAAAAGAAACGTCCCGAGAAGCCTACTCTGGATGAAGAGGTCGCAAACATCCCTGGTGTCACGGAGATCTCTGAGGATACATCTACTGTCGTCAAAACCGTTGACGACGAGGAAGTAGAGACTGTCACCAAGACGAAGAAAATCAAACGTAAGCGACCGGAGCATCCAGACGAAGCTACCGAAGAGGTGCTTCCTCACATTCCTCAGGAATCTGAACCAATTGTCACTGTCGAGGAAACACCTGAGCAGGTCGAGGTGACAAAGGTAGTAACCACCAAAGATGTTGTTACTGGGCCTGATGATGAGGAGGAAATCACGCTGGTTACTACCACTACTAAAACACGGAAGCCAAAGAAAGATGCGCCCAAGAAGAAGGTACCGAAAAAGAAACGTCCCGAGAAGCCTACTCTGGATGAAGAGGTCGCAAACATCCCTGGTGTCACGGAGATCTCTGAGGATACATCTACTGTCGTCAAAACCGTTGACGACGAGGAAGTAGAGACTGTCACCAAGACGAAGAAAATCAAACGTAAGCGACCGGAGCATCCAGACGAAGCTACCGAAGAGGTGCTTCCTCACATTCCTCAGGAATCTGAACCAATTGTCACTGTCGAGGAAACACCTGAGCAGGTCGAGGTGACAAAGGTAGTAACCACCAAAGATGTTGTTACTGGGCCTGATGATGAGGAGGAAATCACGCTGGTTACAACCACTACTAAAACACGGAAGCCAAAGAAGGATGCGCCTAAGAAGAAGGTACCGAAAAAGAAACGTCCCGAGAAGCCTACTCTGGATGAAGAGGTCGCAAACATCCCTGGTGTCACGGAGATCTCTGAGGATACATCTACTGTCGTCAAAACCGTTGACGACGAGGAAGTAGAGACTGTCACCAAGACGAAGAAAATCAAACGTAAGCGACCGGAGCATCCAGACGAAGCTACCGAAGAGGTGCTTCCTCACATTCCTCAGGAATCTGAACCAATTGTCACTGTCGAGGAAACACCTGAGCAGGTCGAGGTGACAAAGGTAGTAACCACCAAAGATGTTGTTACTGGGCCTGATGATGAGGAGGAAATCACGCTGGTTACAACCACTACTAAAACACGGAAGCCAAAGAAGGATGCGCCTAAGAAGAAGGTACCGAAAAAGAAACGTCCCGAGAAGCCTACTCTGGATGAAGAGGTCGCAAACATCCCTGGTGTCACGGAGATCTCTGAGGATACATCTACTGTCGTCAAAACCGTTGACGACGAGGAAGTAGAGACTGTCACCAAGACGAAGAAAATCAAACGTAAGCGACCGGAGCATCCAGACGAAGCTACCGAAGAGGTGCTTCCTCACATTCCTCAGGAATCTGAACCAATTGTCACTGTCGAGGAAACACCTGAGCAGGTCGAGGTGACAAAGGTAGTAACCACCAAAGATGTTGTTACTGGGCCTGATGATGAGGAGGAAATCACGCTGGTTACAACCACTACTAAAACACGGAAGCCAAAGAAGGATGCGCCTAAGAAGAAGGTACCGAAAAAGAAACGTCCCGAGAAGCCTACTCTGGATGAAGAGGTCGCAAACATCCCTGGTGTCACGGAGATCTCTGAGGATACATCTACTGTCGTCAAAACCGTTGACGACGAGGAAGTAGAGACTGTCACCAAGACGAAGAAAATCAAACGTAAGCGACCGGAGCATCCAGACGAAGCTACCGAAGAGGTGCTTCCTCACATTCCTCAGGAATCTGAACCAATTGTCACTGTCGAGGAAACACCTGAGCAGGTCGAGGTGACAAAGGTAGTAACCACCAAAGATGTTGTTACTGGGCCTGATGATGAGGAGGAAATCACGCTGGTTACAACCACTACTAAAACACGGAAGCCAAAGAAGGATGCGCCTAAGAAGAAGGTACCGAAAAAGAAACGTCCCGAGAAGCCTACTCTGGATGAAGAGGTCGCAAACATCCCTGGTGTCACGGAGATCTCTGAGGATACATCTACTGTCGTCAAAACCGTTGACGACGAGGAAGTAGAGACTGTCACCAAGACGAAGAAAATCAAACGTAAGCGACCGGAGCATCCAGACGAAGCTACCGAAGAGGTGCTTCCTCACATTCCTCAGGAATCTGAACCAATTGTCACTGTCGAGGAAACACCTGAGCAGGTCGAGGTGACAAAGGTAGTAACCACCAAAGATGTTGTTACTGGGCCTGATGATGAGGAGGAAATCACGCTGGTTACAACCACTACTAAAACACGGAAGCCAAAGAAGGATGCGCCTAAGAAGAAGGTACCGAAAAAGAAACGTCCCGAGAAGCCTACTCTGGATGAAGAGGTCGCAAACATCCCTGGTGTCACGGAGATCTCTGAGGATACATCTACTGTCGTCAAAACCGTTGACGACGAGGAAGTAGAGACTGTCACCAAGACGAAGAAAATCAAACGTAAGCGACCGGAGCATCCAGACGAAGCTACCGAAGAGGTGCTTCCTCACATTCCTCAGGAATCTGAACCAATTGTCACTGTCGAGGAAACACCTGAGCAGGTCGAGGTGACAAAGGTAGTAACCACCAAAGATGTTGTTACTGGGCCTGATGATGAGGAGGAAATCACGCTGGTTACAACCACTACTAAAACACGGAAGCCAAAGAAGGATGCGCCTAAGAAGAAGGTACCGAAAAAGAAACGTCCCGAGAAGCCTACTCTGGATGAAGAGGTCGCAAACATCCCTGGTGTCACGGAGATCTCTGAGGATACATCTACTGTCGTCAAAACCGTTGACGACGAGGAAGTAGAGACTGTCACCAAGACGAAGAAAATCAAACGTAAGCGACCGGAGCATCCAGACGAAGCTACCGAAGAGGTGCTTCCTCACATTCCTCAGGAATCTGAACCAATTGTCACTGTCGAGGAAACACCTGAGCAGGTCGAGGTGACAAAGGTAGTAACCACCAAAGATGTTGTTACTGGGCCTGATGATGAGGAGGAAATCACGCTGGTTACTACCACTACTAAAACACGGAAGCCAAAGAAAGATGCGCCCAAGAAGAAGGTACCGAAAAAGAAACGTCCCGAGAAGCCTACTCTGGATGAAGAGGTCGCAAACATCCCTGGTGTCACGGAGATCTCTGAGGATACATCTACTGTCGTCAAAACCGTTGACGACGAGGAAGTAGAGACTGTCACCAAGACGAAGAAAATCAAACGTAAGCGACCGGAGCATCCAGACGAAGCTACCGAAGAGGTGCTTCCTCACATTCCTCAGGAATCTGAACCAATTGTCACTGTCGAGGAAACACCTGAGCAGGTCGAGGTGACAAAGGTAGTAACCACCAAAGATGTTGTTACTGGGCCTGATGATGAGGAGGAAATCACGCTGGTTACAACCACTACTAAAACACGGAAGCCAAAGAAGGATGCGCCTAAGAAGAAGGTACCGAAAAAGAAACGTCCCGAGAAGCCTACTCTGGATGAAGAGGTCGCAAACATCCCTGGTGTCACGGAGATCTCTGAGGATACATCTACTGTCGTCAAAACCGTTGACGACGAGGAAGTAGAGACTGTCACCAAGACGAAGAAAATCAAACGTAAGCGACCGGAGCATCCAGACGAAGCTACCGAAGAGGTGCTTCCTCACATTCCTCAGGAATCTGAACCAATTGTCACTGTCGAGGAAACACCTGAGCAGGTCGAGGTGACAAAGGTAGTAACCACCAAAGATGTTGTTACTGGGCCTGATGATGAGGAGGAAATCACGCTGGTTACAACCACTACTAAAACACGGAAGCCAAAGAAGGATGCGCCTAAGAAGAAGGTACCGAAAAAGAAACGTCCCGAGAAGCCTACTCTGGATGAAGAGGTCGCAAACATCCCTGGTGTCACGGAGATCTCTGAGGATACATCTACTGTCGTCAAAACCGTTGACGACGAGGAAGTAGAGACTGTCACCAAGACGAAGAAAATCAAACGTAAGCGACCGGAGCATCCAGACGAAGCTACCGAAGAGGTGCTTCCTCACATTCCTCAGGAATCTGAACCAATTGTCACTGTCGAGGAAACACCTGAGCAGGTCGAGGTGACAAAGGTAGTAACCACCAAAGATGTTGTTACTGGGCCTGATGATGAGGAGGAAATCACGCTGGTTACTACCACTACTAAAACACGGAAGCCAAAGAAAGATGCGCCCAAGAAGAAGGTACCGAAAAAGAAACGTCCCGAGAAGCCTACTCTGGATGAAGAGGTCGCAAACATCCCTGGTGTCACGGAGATCTCTGAGGATACATCTACTGTCATCAAAACCGTTGACGACGAGGAAGTAGAGACTGTCACCAAGACAAAGAAAATCAAGCGTAAGCGACCGGAGCATCCAGACGAAGCTACCGAAGAGGTGCTTCCTCACATTCCTCAGGAATCTGAACCAATTGTCACTGTCGAGGAAACACCTGAGCAGGTCGAGGTGACAAAGGTAGTAACCACCAAAGATGTTGTTACTGGGCCTGATGATGAGGAGGAAATCACGCTGGTTACAACCACTACTAAAACACGGAAGCCAAAGAAGGATGCGCCTAAGAAGAAGGTACCGAAAAAGAAACGTCCCGAGAAGCCTACTCTGGATGAAGAGGTCGCAAACATCCCTGGTGTCACGGAGATCTCTGAGGATACATCTACTGTCGTCAAAACCGTTGACGACGAGGAAGTAGAGACTGTCACCAAGACGAAGAAAATCAAACGTAAGCGACCGGAGCATCCAGACGAAGCTACCGAAGAGGTGCTTCCTCACATTCCTCAGGAATCTGAACCAATTGTCACTGTCGAGGAAACACCTGAGCAGGTCGAGGTGACAAAGGTAGTAACCACCAAAGATGTTGTTACTGGGCCTGATGATGAGGAGGAAATCACGCTGGTTACAACCACTACTAAAACACGGAAGCCAAAGAAGGATGCGCCTAAGAAGAAGGTACCGAAAAAGAAACGTCCCGAGAAGCCTACTCTGGATGAAGAGGTCGCAAACATCCCTGGTGTCACGGAGATCTCTGAGGATACATCTACTGTCGTCAAAACCGTTGACGACGAGGAAGTAGAGACTGTCACCAAGACGAAGAAAATCAAACGTAAGCGACCGGAGCATCCAGACGAAGCTACCGAAGAGGTGCTTCCTCACATTCCTCAGGAATCTGAACCAATTGTCACTGTCGAGGAAACACCTGAGCAGGTCGAGGTGACAAAGGTAGTAACCACCAAAGATGTTGTTACTGGGCCTGATGATGAGGAGGAAATCACGCTGGTTACAACCACTACTAAAACACGGAAGCCAAAGAAGGATGCGCCTAAGAAGAAGGTACCGAAAAAGAAACGTCCCGAGAAGCCTACTCTGGATGAAGAGGTCGCAAACATCCCTGGTGTCACGGAGATCTCTGAGGATACATCTACTGTCGTCAAAACCGTTGACGACGAGGAAGTAGAGACTGTCACCAAGACGAAGAAAATCAAACGTAAGCGACCGGAGCATCCAGACGAAGCTACCGAAGAGGTGCTTCCTCACATTCCTCAGGAATCTGAACCAATTGTCACTGTCGAGGAAACACCTGAGCAGGTCGAGGTGACAAAGGTAGTAACCACCAAAGATGTTGTTACTGGGCCTGATGATGAGGAGGAAATCACGCTGGTTACAACCACTACTAAAACACGGAAGCCAAAGAAGGATGCGCCTAAGAAGAAGGTACCGAAAAAGAAACGTCCCGAGAAGCCTACTCTGGATGAAGAGGTCGCAAACATCCCTGGTGTCACGGAGATCTCTGAGGATACATCTACTGTCGTCAAAACCGTTGACGACGAGGAAGTAGAGACTGTCACCAAGACGAAGAAAATCAAACGTAAGCGACCGGAGCATCCAGACGAAGCTACCGAAGAGGTGCTTCCTCACATTCCTCAGGAATCTGAACCAATTGTCACTGTCGAGGAAACACCTGAGCAGGTCGAGGTGACAAAGGTAGTAACCACCAAAGATGTTGTTACTGGGCCTGATGATGAGGAGGAAATCACGCTGGTTACTACCACTACTAAAACACGGAAGCCAAAGAAAGATGCGCCCAAGAAGAAGGTACCGAAAAAGAAACGTCCCGAGAAGCCTACTCTGGATGAAGAGGTCGCAAACATCCCTGGTGTCACGGAGATCTCTGAGGATACATCTACTGTCGTCAAAACCGTTGACGACGAGGAAGTAGAGACTGTCACCAAGACGAAGAAAATCAAACGTAAGCGACCGGAGCATCCAGACGAAGCTACCGAAGAGGTGCTTCCTCACATTCCTCAGGAATCTGAACCAATTGTCACTGTCGAGGAAACACCTGAGCAGGTCGAGGTGACAAAGGTAGTAACCACCAAAGATGTTGTTACTGGGCCTGATGATGAGGAGGAAATCACGCTGGTTACTACCACTACTAAAACACGGAAGCCAAAGAAGGATGCGCCTAAGAAGAAGGTACCGAAAAAGAAACGTCCCGAGAAGCCTACTCTGGATGAAGAGGTCGCAAACATCCCTGGTGTCACGGAGATCTCTGAGGATACATCTACTGTCGTCAAAACCGTTGACGACGAGGAAGTAGAGACTGTCACCAAGACGAAGAAAATCAAACGTAAGCGACCGGAGCATCCAGACGAAGCTACCGAAGAGGTGCTTCCTCACATTCCTCAGGAATCTGAACCAATTGTCACTGTCGAGGAAACACCTGAGCAGGTCGAGGTGACAAAGGTAGTAACCACCAAAGATGTTGTTACTGGGCCTGATGATGAGGAGGAAATCACGCTGGTTACAACCACTACTAAAACACGGAAGCCAAAGAAGGATGCGCCTAAGAAGAAGGTACCGAAAAAGAAACGTCCCGAGAAGCCTACTCTGGATGAAGAGGTCGCAAACATCCCTGGTGTCACGGAGATCTCTGAGGATACATCTACTGTCGTCAAAACCGTTGACGACGAGGAAGTAGAGACTGTCACCAAGACGAAGAAAATCAAACGTAAGCGACCGGAGCATCCAGACGAAGCTACCGAAGAGGTGCTTCCTCACATTCCTCAGGAATCTGAACCAATTGTCACTGTCGAGGAAACACCTGAGCAGGTCGAGGTGACAAAGGTAGTAACCACCAAAGATGTTGTTACTGGGCCTGATGATGAGGAGGAAATCACGCTGGTTACTACCACTACTAAAACACGGAAGCCAAAGAAAGATGCGCCCAAGAAGAAGGTACCGAAAAAGAAACGTCCCGAGAAGCCTACTCTGGATGAAGAGGTCGCAAACATCCCTGGTGTCACGGAGATCTCTGAGGATACATCTACTGTCGTCAAAACCGTTGACGACGAGGAAGTAGAGACTGTCACCAAGACGAAGAAAATCAAACGTAAGCGACCGGAGCATCCAGACGAAGCTACCGAAGAGGTGCTTCCTCACATTCCTCAGGAATCTGAACCAATTGTCACTGTCGAGGAAACACCTGAGCAGGTCGAGGTGACAAAGGTAGTAACCACCAAAGATGTTGTTACTGGGCCTGATGATGAGGAGGAAATCACGCTGGTTACAACCACTACTAAAACACGGAAGCCAAAGAAGGATGCGCCTAAGAAGAAGGTACCGAAAAAGAAACGTCCCGAGAAGCCTACTCTGGATGAAGAGGTCGCAAACATCCCTGGTGTCACGGAGATCTCTGAGGATACATCTACTGTCGTCAAAACCGTTGACGACGAGGAAGTAGAGACTGTCACCAAGACGAAGAAAATCAAACGTAAGCGACCGGAGCATCCAGACGAAGCTACCGAAGAGGTGCTTCCTCACATTCCTCAGGAATCTGAACCAATTGTCACTGTCGAGGAAACACCTGAGCAGGTCGAGGTGACAAAGGTAGTAACCACCAAAGATGTTGTTACTGGGCCTGATGATGAGGAGGAAATCACGCTGGTTACAACCACTACTAAAACACGGAAGCCAAAGAAGGATGCGCCTAAGAAGAAGGTACCGAAAAAGAAACGTCCCGAGAAGCCTACTCTGGATGAAGAGGTCGCAAACATCCCTGGTGTCACGGAGATCTCTGAGGATACATCTACTGTCGTCAAAACCGTTGACGACGAGGAAGTAGAGACTGTCACCAAGACGAAGAAAATCAAACGTAAGCGACCGGAGCATCCAGACGAAGCTACCGAAGAGGTGCTTCCTCACATTCCTCAGGAATCTGAACCAATTGTCACTGTCGAGGAAACACCTGAGCAGGTCGAGGTGACAAAGGTAGTAACCACCAAAGATGTTGTTACTGGGCCTGATGATGAGGAGGAAATCACGCTGGTTACAACCACTACTAAAACACGGAAGCCAAAGAAGGATGCGCCTAAGAAGAAGGTACCGAAAAAGAAACGTCCCGAGAAGCCTACTCTGGATGAAGAGGTCGCAAACATCCCTGGTGTCACGGAGATCTCTGAGGATACATCTACTGTCGTCAAAACCGTTGACGACGAGGAAGTAGAGACTGTCACCAAGATAAAGAAAATCAAGCGGAAGCGACCGGAACATCCAGACGAAGCTACCGAAGAGGTGCTTCCTCACATTCCTCAGGAATCTGAACCAATTGTCACTCTTGAAGAAACACCTGAGCTGGTCGAGGAGACAAATGTGGTAGCCACTAGAGACGTTCCCTCACCTGAAATCGTGCAGGATGAAATCAGTGACATGGTACCCAAAAAGGTATTGTTGTTTTGTCCTAACCTAGGTGCATGTTGCATATATAACGCTTACTACTATGTTTAGAAGTCGAAGAGTTTTGCATGTAACATATGTCATGTGGGGTTTTGTTTACTGGGCAATTTGGTTTAGTTTGGGGAAAGTTGAACATTATAACATGATAATATGATCGTATCGTAACATTTTTCCCATGGTGTGTTTTTCATCAGAAATATTAAACAACTTACGATGGGGGACTGGAATAAATGCTAACGCGTCTTCTTTATAGCAATAATATTCGCTGTATATTTGGCAATAATTTATCATCGATTATGTGTGAGGAGTTGTAGATTGCCTTTGTAATTTATTTGGTACGCTTATGGAATTTTGCTTCTTCTCCTTCGAAGGCAACTACAATTACTCCCTTCGAAGTTTTTGTGTTTGCTAACTGAGGTGAACGATGTATAAATATACTCGAATCGATGACCTAACGACTTTGTTAGGTCATATATTCGGATTATTTTGGTGGAACGGTAGTATTTTGTCGGATATATTTGGTGGCCTTGCCCTACACTCTTGGACATACATGAAATATTTTGTTTACATTTTGTTTTCGAAAGTGAGTCGTTGTAGTGGCTTGTGCTAGGCTGGGTATGGTGTGGGTTCAAATATTGGTGATTGGGTGTGGAGCTGGCGATGTTGAAATCTTGGGAATATTTGCCGACACGAATGCATGTTGTGTGTGGGTGGAGTGGGGATAGGGGTTTCAACTTTTGAAATGACAAGGTATTTCAGTCATAGGCTGGATTCGCATCACAATTTGCGTCGTGATAGTCCTCATGTTTCTGCTCGATAATTTGGCTTCATAGCAACAGAAATATGCTTCTCGTTAACTTACTTCCTGTATGTCTGTATGTCGGAAGATTAGCCAAGCTTCAAGTATGCCACGCACGAGGAATCACTACTACGTTTTGCTACTGGGGATGAAATACTCTAAACACCGATGACGACCGAAAATGTAGCAGGTTGGGATGCCTGTTAGCACCAGTGCCATGAACTTTGCCGATGCGTGGCTGATTGGACAGAAGTCATAGTTTTTTTTTCATACCATTCATAACAATATTCGCGCGAAACACAGTAGTAGTGACCAGAATATATCGTCAGCCAGGTGAGCAATGTGATATTGAAGCCGCCAATAATGTTCTTACAAACCATCTTGCGCGAACACATTGCTCTCCATAGTACATGTTTATTGTAAATGGTACCGTCGACCTGTGATCCGAGGACAAAACTACCGTGCGCAGAGCGGTGACGCCAGGACGACACCAAGGATCGCATAGATGTGATACCAGGATAACACTGTTCAGGGAAGAGCCGTGATGCCAGGGTGTTGCCATCGAGCGCAGAGCCGTGACACCAGGATGACACTACCTATGGCAGCGCATTGACACCATGATGACACCACTGAGTGCAGAGCCAGCGATCCTCTTGTCAGGAGCTGAATCGAGGTCGAAGTGAACTTCGCCCAGTGGCCGCTGAGATTTACGTCATTAAACTTGCACCCCGGTATCCCGCACTTGAACTCATTATGTTGGACTTTTCAGCGTGGTTTGCCTTCTTCGGTACATTTGTGCTTGAAGGTGTTTTTTTTTAAATTAAATTATCTGAACAATGCTCTGTTTAGTAATGTGACTAAGATGATGGACCACCGACTTTCTATCCAAATGATACAAATGATCTTCCCTTCAGTTTGTGAGGAAAACAACACCCAAAGAGCCTTTGAGTTGGGTAACTTGTAATATATAAGTAATCGGTAAATGTGTGCTTTAACATGCGGCCTGGAGGGCCTCGGAAAATTACGCGCACTGGAGGGGGAGGCGGATTCCGCACACCCTTCCCCTAAGATCTCGGCTCCTATTAAAGCTGGAGCAAGAAAAGTCCTACGGTGGATGGGTACCGTAGGGAACTCTATTGTGTGCAAACTTCATGACCTTAGTTAAATATCTTAAAAGTCAAATGAGGTCAAAATGCCGATGTTTTCTGTTTTTGAGTGGCTTGGCTTGCCAATGTTATTGATCGCTGTGATTGTGTTTAGATGCTCCAAAAATGGGCATCAATGATGTTTGGACATTACTAGTGATGCAATACCCGGCAATGCCAGACCCGGCATTTGACCTCAGGTCGCCTATATAGCAGCACTTAATCAGGTCATTACTTGCTCCAGTTACCGTAACTGGGCAGTTACCGCAATCGGCTTCGCAAAGAAAGGAGTGAAGTACATGAATAAAGTATGAAAACGCTTAAGCGCACAATGACAGGATGATATGTGATGACAGACAATGACAGGATTTATCTGGAGTAACATGTAGTGACATCATTCGCATGACGGTTATTTGTATTTATTACAACATTATAGTTGACGAAGTTTTGTTTCATTAACCTGTCATGAATTTGACCTAACTTGAACTCTGTGACCTAGCATGTCTCTTACACTATATAGCATAACAATACACATCAAACAAGTCGCTAGTGCTGCCAAGAACACTTCCCTTTTGCCAATATACGGAAAGCGCATTAGCGCTGATTTTTGTTGTCTGACGCTGTGAATTTGTTTTACTTTAACGGCCCCTACCTCGAAAAGTGTTCGGCAGATTTACGTGTTTCTTGCTTCAAACAACGCGCCATTCATTTCTAAGCAGGTACGCAAACAATAGATATATCGGCCTATGAAAGTTCGAGGTATGTACGAAAAGCCACAGAGGTGGGAGGATTTGCCCCCCCCCCTCCAGGGCGCGTGTTAAGTTTTTTTGTATTTTTTATTTATTTTCCGAATACAATGTTGATGAACGTGATTCAGATGACGTGACCACTAGTTTCCAGCGTTCATGCTTACTTCTGAATTCACACGTCATAGGCACATTGGTACGACGTGGTGACGTTATAGGCATGGCACGAAGGCTTCAATTGGCTAACGCTAAAAATGGCACACATACCTTGTGGTACGACGAGGCCTAGTCGTTGGCCTCGTCACTGTAGTTCCCGGACGTACGGACACTGTCCTCTGATTGCAGCTTGCATAGCATTACCGCTTCGACCAGGAAGGATGACACCTGGACGAGGAAGTCGTTGGTTACTTTTTTATTGGATTGATACAATAACAATGCAACATGACCTAACACACTATCTAACCTCTCTTTGGAGAAACAAATATTCACGAAATACAATTAGAAACACATCAAGCAATTTTTTACTATCCACGATATAAAAATATGCCAAAACCTAGCCACGTCATAGCATATTTTTTACGAAAAACACGTGTGCATTTTGTGAAATATACCTGTGAAGTTGTCTTTAAAAAGAAGAAAAGCCAAAGAAACCTAACTGAACCAATCCTAACACATTTGATGTTCAATGCATAGTGACGTCATGATCTCCGGCCATGGCGAAGGCTATGAATTCCTCCTTGCTCCGGGGGTGGGGGTGGGGGTATATGACCTCATGTTCAAATCTGAAGCTTGTATCACCCGTACTGCGCTGCACTGACGGCGAAGAACCCAGATTTTTGGTTACGCCAGCCACAGTTCAGGCTACTTCTTCGTCAAGGACCCATGACTGATATTAGGCGTCGACACCGGGCTATCAAAAAACTGTGTACACTTAGTTAGTTCCCCGCGCCAATAATGTTCCGAATCGGTAGATTGATATCCTCATCGATTGATATCCTAATAGTTTTGCATCCTGATATATGAGTTATAAAAGGGCTGTACTAAATAAGCGTACATCAAGTGAGAAACACGCTGATATTCCATCCAGTTGAAATATCCACCGAAATTGCATGATAAATGTATCGCGATGCTATGTCTTTTCGAACCAGGTTTATCATTTGGCCTCCAGAACAGAAAGACAGGTGTTTCCTCTATACTGCCAAAGCCCGGCCTCCAGAGCGGGGAGGCAGGTGCAGCCACTATACTGCCAGGGGCCGACCTCAAGAGCAAGGAGACAGGTGCTGCCACTTTTTCACTTTTCCATAATTTCCGCAAGCTGTTTCATCACTTTCAGTTATTCATGCAGCATGTGAAGTATTAGCGAGACGCCAACGTACTTCTTTTGCTTCCAATATATTTCATTGTCATCAACACAAGTCTATTGATCGCTACCAAAAAGCGGGGGGAGGGGGACCGGTTGGTAAAAATATGTTTTGTTACTTTTATTCGTGTAAAAACCGCCAAACTTTAAGTTTGGACATACATGTCAATGTCAGATGCAGTTGCTACATGTGTACGATCAGCCTACATGTGTAGGCTATCTGGGAATGGCGAAACGGCGACCAAATGAGGCTTACCATTTTGGGAGGTGCCCTGCGCCTTTGTCCGGTTCCTGTTCGTGCTGTATCCTGAGGCGGTGAGCGATAGCACAGCGGCCAATGTGCGCTAGGTGTCAGGCCCAGGCGACCTCCAGCCATCGACACGACGCTCCACTCTGATCGCCACGTGCTCACCGAAATTCGACGGATTTGAACTGAACTGAACTGAAAATGGACACATGTCATCAGCCATTAATGCTCTTCTGCTCCTGATTGCATCCAGGGTTTAAGGGAAGGGAACTTGCATTAACCCTGGAAGTGTTAAATGTCTCATTGCGGCAGTTCCAAATGTCTCGGTATTTCCGAAATCATTCGGCGTGACATAACACACCCATCGGGGTAACCATATACCAAAGTGATAGGTGGCAAAACAATCGCCAACTTCCAAAAAGTTGCAATTACTATCGCCACATACAAACCACCCACTCCGCACTACGTCGATACATTAACTAGGCGAAAAATATGACGTCTGCGATTCTGAACAATGCTATACTTTATTGAACTACAAGCACACTGCTCAAGCTCAAATAACTGTCGAGAACCACACCAGGCTCCAACTGTAGAGTTATCTGAGCTTTTGGCTTTACTTGTCGGTGAAGGACCGGAAATGTGTGCCTGAGCTACCCTCGATATCAAATTGCTTTCACAAATGGTCTCCACCAGCGAATAGATCATTCACACCGATGCAGGAAGCCACCATCTCAGATGTGATGGAACGTCACTAGAACTGTTCAACAGCAGTCATCTAGCGTCGGCGGCACGTCACTGTAGCCCCGACTCGTCACGCCTGCCATGTCACGCGCAGACTCCTCCCACCACCGGAACGGTGCCGCAAATCAAATGCGTTGCTGGCGCGGATGGATTAGTTTCGAGGTAAATATTGGCGAGTCACGTGACCCCGCGGCGGGAGGGGCCCTGGTGCGGCATGGCACGTCGGATGTTTGTCAATCGGGGAAGGCCGATAAGCATATTTTGTCCTGGGATTTTGGTGCATGCCAATATGGTGTAACTGAGCTCACCGAAGGTCGAGATCGCCGAATGCATTGGCGTAGCCCAGTTCCATGTTAAATGAGTTTTAGGGACGTCGTTTGGGGCGTCCTAAGGAGCCAAAATGCGGGACTTCGAAACACGGGATATTCTACAACATGCTAGGCTTCTTTGTGTGATATATAACCTGAAGCTTTTTTATCCATCCACTGTTCTCTTTTGACTACATTTCAGTGAGCTGCACAACGTACAACATAAGTGAACCAATCTATACTATAATAAAAATACGCTTCTTCTTCTCCTTATATCTAGCGCGCTCATTTCCATTTGTTCAATTCTGCAACCAGAACACGATCAGACCTTCCTCCTGAACCAATAAAATATGTCTCAATGCCATTACATCTCTGGTAAAATGTAGAAACGTTGCGTTACCCTAAATTATTTGAGACCAATTATTTAAATGAACCCGTCGACGTAAATACGCTCCTTGCCAATGTGTTAAACATCTCTTTGAATGACATCTCACAATTAGTACTCCAACCGTTCGATTATAGTCCTCATATTCTTCATGTGTCCCAAACTGTTCCAACTGGGAATTGCGCACTGATGGTTCCCTAGCTGCAAAGTACCTGCATATTTTTCGTTCGTTGGTAGTCACATGAAACTAAACACTTAGTAATACATCACACTTGCCTACATCTCACATTCCTACGCTACGAACTATTGCATCGCATGACAGCCTCATGGTGCTAGAACGCATATGTATTTTGAACACGCTTGATTGAACCATAACACAGATACTAATCAGGACCATTTACAGGACGCATCATCGGCAACCCCGACAACAAGAAATAAACAGAAAAAGAAGCGACCTAAGAAGTCTCCTCTGGATGAGCAAATTGAACGAATTCTGGGTGTGACCGATATATCGGAACATACGTCGACGGATGTCAAAAGGACGGATGACGAGGAGGTGGAGACGGTCACCACCACAAAGAAAATCAAACGGAAGAAGCCGAAGTACCCTGATGACACCACCGAAGAGGCGCTTCCCGAGGTACCCAAGGTGTCTGAGCCGATTGTTTCAGTCGAGGAGACACCTGATCACGTGGAAATAACTGAAGTAGTGACTACGAAGGATGTTGTGGAGGGTCCTGATGATGAAGAGGAAATTACAGTAGTCACTACTACCAAAAAGACAAAGAAGCCCAAGAAGGAGGCGCCGAAAGAGAAGGTACCGAAAAAGAAGCGCCCCAAGAAGTCGCCCCTTGATGAACAGATCGACAAGCTTCCCGGTGTCACTGAGGTATCTGAACATACGTCGACGGATGTTAAAAGGACGGATGATGAAGAGGTGGAGACTGTCACCACCACAAAGAAAATCAAACGGAAGAAGCCGAAGTACCCTTGATGACACCGCCGAAGAGGCGCTTCCCGAGGTACCCAAGGTGTCTGAGCCGATTGTTTCAGTCGAGGAGACACCTGATCATGTGGAGGTAACTGAAGTAGTGACTACGAAGGATGTTGTGGAGGGTCCTGATGATGAAGAGGAAATTACAGTAGTCACTACTACCAAAAAGACGAAGAAGCCCAAGAAGGAGGCGCCGAAAGAGAAGGTACCGAAAAAGAAGCGCCCCAAGAAGACGCCTCTTGATGAACAGATCGACAAGGTTCCCGGTGTCACTGAGGTATCTGAACATACGTCGACGGATGTCAAAAGGACGGATGACGAGGAGGTGGAGACGGTCACCACCACAAAGAAAATCAAACGGAAGAAGCCGAAGTACCCTGATGACACCACCGAAGAGGCGCTTCCCGAGGTACCCAAGGTGTCTGAGCCGATTGTTTCAGTCGAGGAGACACCTGACCATGTGGAGGTAACTGAAGTAGTGACTACGAAGGATGTTGTGGAGGGTCCTGATGATGAAGAGGAAATTA
Source organism: Imbricaverruca yamaguchii (assembly GCA_034440575.1). NCBI lineage: Eukaryota > Metazoa > Arthropoda > Thecostraca > Neoverrucidae > Imbricaverruca > Imbricaverruca yamaguchii. The sequence goes on along the minus strand of JAOTOL010001639.1, from coordinate 780,191 downwards.
CAGTAGTCACTACTACCAAAAAGACGAAGAAGCCCAAGAAGGAGGCGCCGAAAGAGAAGGTACCGAAAAAGAAGCGCCCCAAGAAGTCGCCTCTTGATGAACAGATCGACAAGCTTCCCGGTGTCACTGAGGTATCTGAACATACGTCGACGGATGTCAAAAGGACGGATGATGAAGAAGTGGAGACTGTCACCACCACAAAGAAAATCAAACGGAAGAAGCCGAAGTACCCTGATGACACCACCGAAGAGGCGCTTCCCGAGGTACCCAAGGTGTCTGAGCCGATTGTTTCAGTCGAGGAGACACCTGATCACGTGGAAATAACTGAAGTAGTGACTACGAAGGATGTTGTGGAGGGTCCTGATGATGAAGAGGAAATTACAGTAGTCACTACTACCAAAAAGACGAAGAAGCCCAAGAAGGTGGCGCCGAAAGAGAAGGTACCGAAAAAGAAGCGCCCCAAGAAGACGACTCTTGACGAACAGATCGACAGGGTTCCCGGTGTCACTGAGGTATCTGAACATACGTCGACGGATGTTAAAAGGACGGATGATGAAGAAGTGGAGACTGTCACCACCACAAAGAAAATCAAACGGAAGAAGCCGAAGTACCCTGATGACACCACCGAAGAGGCGCTTCCCGAGGTACCCAAGGTGTCTGAGCCGATTGTTTCAGTCGAGGAGACACCTGATCATGTGGAGGTAACTGAAGTAGTGACTACGAAGGATGTGGTGGAGGGTCCTGATGATGAACAGGAAATTACAGTCGTCACTACTACCAAAAAGACGAAGAAGCCCAAGAAGGAGGCGCCGAAAGAGAAGGTACCGAAAAAGAAGCGCCCCAAGAAGTCGCCCCTTGATGAACAGATCGACAAGCTTCCCGGTGTCACTGAGGTATCTGAACATACGTCGACGGATGTCAAAAGGACGGATGATGAAGAAGTGGAGACTGTCACCACCACAAAGAAAATCAAACGGAAGAAGCCGAAGTACCCTGATGACACCACCGAAGAGGCGCTTCCCGAGGTACCCAAGGTATCTGAGCCGATTGTTTCAGTCGAGGAGACACCTGATCATGTGGAGGTAACTGAAGTAGTGACTACGAAGGATGTTGTGGAGGGTCCTGATGATGAAGAGGAAATTACAGTCGTCACTACTACCAAAAAGACAAAGAAGCCCAAGAAGGAGGCGCCGAAAGAGAAGGTACCGAAAAAGAAGCGCCCCAAGAAGTCGCCCCTTGACGAACAGATCGACAAGGGTTCCCGGTGTCACTGAGGTATCTGAACATACGTCGACGGATGTCAAAAGGACGGATGATGAAGAAGTGGAGACTGTCACCACCACAAAGAAAATCAAACGGAAGAAGCCGAAGTACCCTGATGACACCACCGAAGAGGCGCTTCCCGAGGTACCCAAGGTGTCTGAGCCGATTGTTTCAGTCGAGGAGACACCTGATCATGTGGAGGTAACTGAAGTAGTGACTACGAAGGATGTTGTGGAGGGTCCTGATGATGAAGAGGAAATTACAGTCGTCACTACTACCAAAAAGACAAAGAAGCCCAAGAAGGAGGCGCCGAAAGAGAAGGTACCGAAAAAGAAGCGCCCCAAGAAGACGACTCTTGACGAACAGATCGACAGGGTTCCCGGTGTCACTGAGGTATCTGAACATACGTCGACGGATGTTAAAAGGACGGATGATGAAGAAGTGGAGACTGTCACCACCACAAAGAAAATCAAACGGAAGAAGCCGAAGTACCCTGATGACACCGCCGAAGAGGCGCTTCCCGAGGTACCCAAGGTGTCTGAGCCGATTGTTTCAGTCGAGGAGACACCTGATCATGTGGAGGTAACTGAAGTAGTGACTACGAAGGATGTGGTGGAGGGTCCTGATGATGAAGAGGAAATTACAGTAGTCACTACTACCAAAAAGACGAAGAAGCCCAAGAAGGAGGCGCCGAAAGAGAAGGTACCGAAAAAGAAGCACCCCAAGAAGTCGCCTCTTGACGAACAGATCGACAAGGTTCCCGGTGTCACTGAGGTATCTGAACATACGTCGACGGATGTCAAAAGGACGGATGATGAAGAAGTGGAGACTGTCACCACCACAAAGAAAATTAAACGGAAGAAGCCGAAGTACCCTGATGACACCACCGAAGAGGCGCTTCCCGAGGTACCCAAGGTGTCTGAGCCGATTGTTTCAGTCGAGGAGACACCTGATCACGTGGAAATAACTGAAGTAGTGACTACGAAGGATGTTGTGGAGGGTCCTGATGATGAAGAGGAAATTACAGTAGTCACTACTACCAAAAAGACGAAGAAGCCCAAGAAGGAGGCGCCGAAAGAGAAGGTACCGAAAAAGAAGCGCCCCAAGAAGACGACTCTTGACGAACAGATCGACAGGGTTCCCGGTGTCACTGAGGTATCTGAACATACGTCGACGGATGTTAAAAGGACGGATGATGAAGAAGTGGAGACTGTCACCACCACAAAGAAAATCAAACGGAAGAAGCCGAAGTACCCTGATGAAACCACCGAAGAGGCGCTTCCCGAGGTACCCAAGGTATCTGAGCCGATTGTTTCAGTCGAGGAGACACCTGATCATGTGGAGGTAACTGAAGTAGTGACTACGAAGGATGTTGTGGAGGGTCCTGATGATGAAGAGGAAATTACAGTAGTCACTACTACCAAAAAGACAAAGAAGCCCAAGAAGGAGGCGCCGAAAGAGAAGGTACCGAAAAAGAAGCGCCCCAAGAAGTCGCCTCTTGACGAACAGATCGACAGGGTTCCCGGTGTCACTGAGGTATCTGAACATACGTCGACGGATGTCAAAAGGACGGATGACGAGGAGGTGGAGACGGTCACCACCACAAAGAAAATCAAACGGAAGAAGCCGAAGTACCCTGATGACACCACCGAAGAGGCGCTTCCCGAGGTACCCAAGGTGTCTGAGCCGATTGTTTCAGTCGAGGAGACACCTGATCATGTGGAGGTAACTGAAGTAGTGACTACGAAGGATGTTGTGGAGGGTCCTGATGATGAAGAGGAAATTACAGTCGTCACTACTACCAAAAAGACAAAGAAGCCCAAGAAGGAGGCGCCGAAAGAGAAGGTACCGAAAAAGAAGCGCCCCAAGAAGTCGCCTCTTGATGAACAGATCGACAGGGTTCCCGGTGTCACTGAGGTATCTGAACATACGTCGACGGATGTCAAAAGGACGGATGATGAAGAAGTGGAGACTGTCACCACCACAAAGAAAATCAAACGGAAGAAGCCGAAGTACCCTGATGACACCACCGAAGAGGCGCTTCCCGAGGTACCCAAGGTGTCTGAGCCGATTGTTTCAGTCGAGGAGACACCTGATCATGTGGAGGTAACTGAAGTAGTGACTACGAAGGATGTTGTGGAGGGTCCTGATGATGAAGAGGAAATTACAGTCGTCACTACTACCAAAAAGACAAAGAAGCCCAAGAAGGAGGCGCCGAAAGAGAAGGTACCGAAAAAGAAGCGCCCCAAGAAGTCGCCTCTTGACGAACAGATCGACAGGGTTCCCGGTGTCACTGAGGTATCTGAACATACGTCGACGGATGTCAAAAGGACGGATGATGAAGAAGTGGAGACTGTCACCACCACAAAGAAAATCAAACGGAAGAAGCCGAAGTACCCTGATGACACCGCCGAAGAGGCGCTTCCCGAGGTACCCAAGGTGTCTGAGCCGATTGTTTCAGTCGAGGAGACACCTGATCATGTGGAGGTAACTGAAGTAGTGACTACGAAGGATGTTGTGGAGGGTTCTGATGATGAAGAGGAAATTACAGTCGCCACTACTACCAAAAAGACAAAGAAGCCCAAGAAGGAGGCGCCGAAAGAGAAGGTACCGAAAAAGAAGCGCCCAAAGAAGGCGCCCCTTGATGAACAGATCGACAAGCTTCCCGGTGTCACTGAGGTATCTGAACATACGTCGACGGATGTGAAAAGGACGGATGATGAAGAAGTGGAGACTGTCACCACCACAAAGAAAATCAAACGGAAGAAGCCGAAGTACCCTGATGACACCACCGAAGAGGCGCTTCCCGAGGTACCCAAGGTGTCTGAGCCGATTGTTTCAGTCGAGGAGACACCTGATCATGTGGAGGTAACTGAAGTAGTGACTACGAAGGATGTTGTGGAGGGTCCTGATGATGAAGAGGAAATTACAGTCGTCACTACTACCAAAAAGACAAAGAAGCCCAAGAAGGAGGCGCCGAAAGAGAAGGTACCGAAAAAGAAGCGCCCCAAGAAGTCGCCTCTTGACGAACAGATCGACAAGGTTCCCGGTGTCACTGAGGTATCTGAACATACGTCGACGGATGTCAAAAGGACGGATGACGAGGAGGTGGAGACGGTCACCACCACAAAGAAAATCAAACGGAAGAAGCCGAAGTACCCTGATGACACCACCGAAGAGGCGCTTCCCGAGGTACCCAAGGTGTCTGAGCCGATTGTTTCAGTCGAGGAGACACCTGATCACGTGGAAATAACTGAAGTAGTGACTACGAAGGATGTTGTGGAGGGTCCTGATGATGAAGAGGAAATTACAGTCGTCACTACTACCAAAAAGACAAAGAAGCCCAAGAAGGAGGCGCCGAAAGAGAAGGTACCGAAAAAGAAGCGCCCCAAGAAGTCGCCCCTTGATGAACAGATCGACAAGCTTCCCGGTGTCACTGAGGTATCTGAACATACGTCGACGGATGTCAAAAGGACGGATGATGAGGAGGTGGAGACGGTCACCACCACAAAGAAAATCAAACGGAAGAAGCCGAAGTACCCTGATGACACCACCGAAGAGGCGCTTCCCGAGGTACCCAAGGTGTCTGAGCCGATTGTTTCAGTCGAGGAGACACCTGATCATGTGGAGGTAACTGAAGTAGTGACTACGAAGGATGTTGTGGAGGGTCCTGATGATGAAGAGGAAATTACAGTCGTCACTACTACCAAAAAGACAAAGAAGCCCAAGAAGGAGGCGCCGAAAGAGAAGGTACCGAAAAAGAAGCGCCCCAAGAAGACGACTCTCTTGACGAACAGATCGACAGGGTTCCCGGTGTCACTGAGGTATCTGAACATACGTCGACGGATGTCAAAAGGACGGATGATGAAGAAGTGGAGACTGTCACCACCACAAAGAAAATCAAACGGAAGAAGCCGAAGTACCCTGATGACACCACCGAAGAGGCGCTTCCCGAGGTACCCAAGGTATCTGAGCCGATTGTTTCAGTCGAGGAGACACCTGATCATGTGGAGGTAACTGAAGTAGTGACTACGAAGGATGTTGTGGAGGGTCCTGATGATGAAGAGGAAATTACAGTAGTCACTACTACCAAAAAGACAAAGAAGCCCAAGAAGGAGGCGCCGAAAGAGAAGGTACCGAAAAAGAAGCGCCCCAAGAAGTCGCCCCTTGATGAACAGATCGACAAGCTTCCCGGTGTCACTGAGGTATCTGAACATACGTCGACGGATGTCAAAAGGACGGATGACGAGGAGGTGGAGACGGTCACCACCACAAAGAAAATCAAACGGAAGAAGCCGAAGTACCCTGATGACACCACCGAAGAGGCGCTTCCCGAGGTACCCAAGGTGTCTGAGCCGATTGTTTCAGTCGAGGAGACACCTGATCACGTGGAAATAACTGAAGTAGTGACTACGAAGGATGTTGTGGAGGGTCCTGATGATGAAGAGGAAATTACAGTAGTCACTACTACCAAAAAGACGAAGAAGCCCAAGAAGGAGGCGCCGAAAGAGAAGGTACCGAAAAAGAAGCGCCCCAAGAAGTCGCCTCTTGACGAACAGATCGACAGGGTTCCCGGTGTCACTGAGGTATCTGAACATACGTCGACGGATGTCAAAAGGACGGATGATGAAGAAGTGGAGACTGTCACCACCACAAAGAAAATCAAACGGAAGAAGCCGAAGTACCCTGATGACACCACCGAAGAGGCGCTTCCCGAGGTACCCAAGGTATCTGAGCCGATTGTTTCAGTCGAGGAGACACCTGATCATGTGGAGGTAACTGAAGTAGTGACTACGAAGGATGTTGTGGAGGGTCCTGATGATGAAGAGGAAATTACAGTCGTCACTACTACCAAAAAGACGAAGAAGCCCAAGAAGGAGGCGCCGAAAGAGAAGGTACCGAAAAAGAAGCGCCCCAAGAAGTCGCCTCTTGACGAACAGATCGACAGGGTTCCCGGTGTCACTGAGGTATCTGAACATACGTCGACGGATGTCAAAAGGACGGATGATGAAGAAGTGGAGACTGTCACCACCACAAAGAAAATCAAACGGAAGAAGCCGAAGTACCCTGATGACACCACCGAAGAGGCGCTTCCCGAGGTACCCAAGGTGTCTGAGCCGATTGTTTCAGTCGAGGAGACACCTGATCACGTGGAAATAACTGAAATAGTGACTACGAAGGATGTTGTGGAGGGTCCTGATGATGAAGAGGAAATTACAGTAGTCACTACTACCAAAAAGACAAAGAAGCCCAAGAAGGAGGCGCCGAAAGAGAAGGTACCGAAAAAGAAGCGCCCCAAGAAGTCGCCTCTTGACGAACAGATCGACAGGGTTCCCGGTGTCACTGAGGTATCTGAACATACGTCGACGGATGTCAAAAGGACGGATGACGAGGAGGTGGAGACGGTCACCACCACAAAGAAAATCAAACGGAAGAAGCCGAAGTACCCTGATGACACCACCGAAGAGGCGCTTCCCGAGGTACCCAAGGTGTCTGAGCCGATTGTTTCAGTCGAGGAGACACCTGATCACGTGGAAATAACTGAAGTAGTGACTACGAAGGATGTTGTGGAGGGTCCTGATGATGAAGAGGAAATTACAGTAGTCACTACTACCAAAAAGACAAAGAAGCCCAAGAAGGAGGCGCCGAAAGAGAAGGTACCGAAAAAGAAGCGCCCCAAGAAGTCGCCCCTTGATGAACAGATCGACAAGCTTCCCGGTGTCACTGAGGTATCTGAACATACGTCGACGGATGTCAAAAGGACGGATGACGAGGAGGTGGAGACGGTCACCACCACAAAGAAAATCAAACGGAAGAAGCCGAAGTACCCTGATGACACCACCGAAGAGGCGCTTCCAGAGGTACCCAAGGTGTCTGAGCCGATTGTTTCAGTTGAAGAGACTCCTGATGAGGTGGTAGTGACTGAAGTTTTGGTGACTAAGGATATCGTACAAGGTCCGAAAGATGAAGAGGAAGTCACGTTGATAACTAAAACTACTAAGATAAGGAAGCCGAAGAAGGACTCTCGAGAAAGAAAGGTTCGTGTATTCGTTTTTTGTGATGTTTTTGCTTTTTAATGCAGGTGATTTGTTTTATTTTGTTATCATCTCACAATTTCTACTTGGTGACTTTCGTGGATCATTATCTAGTATTAATGGTATCCAATTGATCATTGATTAAGCACTGTCAAGATGGACGCTTAGTTCGGGTAACATTCAACTATAAGTACCCAGTATCTTTATTTATCATGATGTCTGTGCGCCCGTAAGCCCCAAGAACGAATCAACTGTTTATCCTTGTGCTGTTCTGTTTAATTATTCGTTGCGCCAGCTTCAGTAGGATCGCGTGGTAAACCATACCAAGTGTACTGCTTGGACGGAAATCCTTGCAGGCGGTAAAATTTATTTTGCATTGTTCTATGACCTCATAGAAGAAATGCTCGCAATTGTTTCGAGTGCGACACATCTGGATCTCTTCAATGGCCATCTCGGATATAAGGAAATTCGGATCACATGTTGGGTCATAATTTTGAAGGTTGTTTTACAAATGCAAGGTGCAAAAGCGTCAAATAGTGAACGGAGGTATGTATATCTAACCAAGAAATCCAATTTTCACTCCACATTTATGGAACGTTTTGCCAGGAATCGCATGTTACTTGAGCGTAAAGAAGGTAGCCTGGTGGTTGAATTTCTCGTGAGCAAAACGGTTGTGTAATATCAGGCGAAATATGGTGTTCGTGCATGCGAACGTTGTTCGTTGTAGAGTTGTCGATGTTGAATGTCAGGTAGTAGTGCTAACTTCATATTTGTTTGATCCCATTGGTCACGTCCCAGGTCCTACCCATATTCCATGAACGTTTCATTCGTACACCCGGGAAGCGATAGAGATGGTAAACGACCCTAGGAAGAGCTTGAAGGATACAGTTCATCTATCTTTACTAATCTCTTTCAGTTGGCAGCAGCTTGACCTGCTCAGACGTCACTCTTGGCTTTATAATTGCCGTTTTTCTATCCATCATGTAGCTATCCTGATATTCAGTTCGTCGTGAAACCACCCAATAAACAAACAATATCCTGATATTCACACGGCACAACACATTTGGTTCCTGGATGCAAATCTGTCCATTTAATTATGTATAGTTATTTCTAGTTATTGTTTGAAGGATGCCATTTCGGTTCATCTTCAACACATAACATCAGTCTTTTAGTTGATGCCAGCGAACATGTAAAGCGTTAGCAGCTGTACAGTGTTGACAGTAGAGGGAATATTGACATGGTGGTACTTTCTGTCACTCAATTCGCAGGATGCCCCACTGGATGCACCAGCGACAGCAAAGCCAATGCCAGAGAAACCCCAGGACGGAAGGGTCGAGTGGCAAGGATTCAAGTTGAAGCCTATCGACAAGACGGAGGAAGATGACGAAGATGTCCTCAAGAGTCTGATCCTCAGCAGGCCGGACCGTATTGCAACAACGGAACTCTCGGAACCAAAGCCGAGGAAGAAACAACCAGAAGTCGAAAGCAATGGTGAAGATGACAAAGAGACTGCGATTCCAAAGAAACCTGTTGAAACTCCGGAAGAGTATACAGGTGGTGTTGATGTTGTACCTGTCCCCGAGAAGGGAGTTCCAACAAAAGGTGAAAGGGAAAAGTACCCAAGAGTGGAGCGTCCAGACAAAGCACCTCTGGCTGACCAGATCGACAAAATTTCTGGTGTCGTTGAAATTTCTGAACATACCTCCACTGATGTGAAACAGGTTGAAGAGGACGAGATAAAAACTGTAGTTACCACAACGACAATCAAGCGAAAGAAGCCTCGAGATCTAGAGGAAGGCATGGAAGAATTGCTTCCCCAAGTTCCGTGTGACTCTGAGCCGATTGTGTTTGTTGAAGAAACGCCTGACCATGTGGAGACGACTGAAGTTATCACTACCAAGGATGTGAAGCCAGGTGCTGAGGACGAAGAGGAAATCACATTGGTTACTACCACTACCAGGACAAAAACACCAAAGAAAAAAGCACCAAAAGACAAAACAGCCAAAAGGAAGCTCCCGAAGAAGCGACCAACGAAGACCCCTCTGGATGAGCTGATCGATAATATTCCCGGTGTCACTGAAATAGCTGAGCAAACATCAACTGATGTGAAAAAGGTTGATGATGAAGAAATAGAAACTATAGTCACAACCAAGAAAATCAAGCGCAAGAAACCGGAGCATCCGGAGGAATCTATGGACGAGCCGCTCCCTGAAGTGCCATCACAGTCTGAACCGGTTGTTTCTGTAAAGGAAACACCCGACCAGGTGGAGGTGACTGAAGTAGTAACCACCAAGAGTGTGGTGCAGGGTCCTGATAGCCAAGAGGAAATTACGGTCGTTACCACTACAAAGAAAACAAGGAAGCCCAAACAAGAATCGCCTACAACAAAGGTACGTGCGCCAGCATTCGTGTTGGCCTGATGTAAACACACGATGTTCCCAAACTGTTGAGGGCCACTTTGGTCAAATCGTGAAAGTTTGTTGAGATTTAGATACGCATTCGGTCGTGGAATTGGAAGCTGATTTAGGCATCGATTGAAGCAGAGAGGGTAGTGTTTTTCACACGCGAGTCCAACTGTTCGGCATTCATTTTTGCCTCTCTTTTTGCCTACCAATCGATTGAAAAGTACCGTGATTGGTGAAGGTATAATTGATATTGGTTGCAGTCATTATGGGTCGTATTTGCTGGAAATTGGTCTGACAGCATAGCGACACTCGGAGGTAAAAAAGTATCGGTTGTGTCACCGGACAATTTCAGGAAATCAAATGTGTCATTTTTCCGTCAAACGCACAAGGAAGGCTCCATTCCCCAGTGGCAGCCAGTAACCATTTCGTGGAAAACAGGCGTGAATCTGAATTTTTGTTCGTTGATGAGCGTAGGGAGGCGGGGTACCATGGGTGCCTACTGCACAGGCAGCCCTACCCCCACCCCTCCCTATTTTCCATGCTGCACCATCTATATCAGCTAAAGTTGATCATAGCAGAATTGTTCGTACCGTGAGATTCATACCAGGGTACAGACAGGCCTAATCCTGTGATATTTTATATATTTGCTAAAAATGGAGGCGGGGGGGGGTCGCGAACATGAGGTTGAAAACTGTCAGCTGCTTTGCACGAACTGCTTCCAAACTAAGGCCATTTCTGTGTCCTTACTAGAACCCGCCAATTTGCTGGGAGTGGTGGGGATGCTCTGCTAGATGCTTGTTTACTTCTGTGTTACCAGTCCAAAAATATATTGATTAAGCGTAGAAGGATCAATAATTATGAATGCCTACATGGTAGCTACTATATTAACTTGGAAGTATGACAAAGTTTAGAGAATAGTCACACATCAGAAATGATGCATGTGGGTAGTGTGGAGTAACCTGATGATGTTTAATACTAATCATAATAAGTTGACATGCATGAGATACCTCGATGATGTGGCCAGGTATGGTATCTATGTAAGCAAATTACTTCGCCCTATTTCTGGTGGGCTCCACGATGCTGTTTCTGATGGGGGCTTCGGAACCCCCTGCTCTAACAATGTTACCAACTGATTTGGATGGGGCAGATGGCATTTGATTTGTCTCAGCATAAGCTACATTTTGAAGCCTGAAAATGTAAAAAAAATTAATTGTCCATTTGGCGGGGGAGGCAAAAGTATCAACATTTTGAGTTTTTTTCACATCCAATGCTCTCTTCTTTATGAGCAGGTTTTGACGGGGCAAATGTCATTCGATGCAGAATGACCTTTCACATACATTAGGCTGTTGTTCATACCCAAAAATCATGGGAATTTCAGAGGGATGAATAAGGGAGAAATGCACCAACATGTCCCCCGAAATGACTGGCTGGACACTTCTTCGATACAGCCAAAATTTTGAAAAGGGTCTCAGAATGTGTACAATGAATATTTAGGGAAATTTAGAAAGTTCCAGCTCAATAGCTCCAATAATTTGGCAATGGCTCACAAAACACACTCCAGGGGATTTATGAAGCCTTGATCTGAAGATATTGATATGATATTTTTATAGATATTCCTTCCATCATCTAATTATTGTTTTTAGGTTTGTTCGACAAATTGTTTTATCATTGCAAAATAAATCAATGCAGAAAAGAAGGTTTTCTTAATGAGGAAACCATTTTTGGTGTAAAGGTAATACAAGCCGATAAATACAATGGCTCTACCTACCAACTTGGTAAGAGCTCAGGGCAATTTCCTACCAGAATTTGGCCTGGTAGTTCCAATACTAGAACATTTGTATAACTGAACTGAAGGTACAAATCCTTTAACCTTATTTACCAGACTCACCTCCAATTTTCCATGCCTGTCTCCACCTTCCTCCAACACCGAATGAATCATTGCGGATTGTATGTGGCTCTTTAGCCATTGGATGCTTTGATACCCAGTGCCGCTTCAGGTTTCTTCTTTCACCACTGAATTTACACACACCACCATCCTTGGATTTTTCACCACACTGCACAATCTGCCTTGAGAGCCAGTTTGAAGTTGAAGGCCTTGCTCTCTTTGCTGGCTTTTCTATCCCCATGCTTTCTTGTGAAGGCTCATCTGAATCTGAGCCCACGCGAGTAGATCCAGGCATATTTGGCATGCCTAGTCTTCTCTCAGGATTATATATCTGCAAAAAATCGGCTCCTGAACGGATAGTTTAATCACCTACCTAGGTGGTTATCTCGTCACGATAACAGTTGATAGTCAACTGTTACCGTGACGAGACAGACGAGACCAAACAGAACGCGTCCTTCGAAGCAAAACTCAAGCACCCAATGCGCTCGATTCTCAGTGGCTCAGAAGAGAGCTTCCATCTCCGCCGGTGCTACCAAATTTGAGCCAGCAGCACATTTGCCAAGCTCACGACCAAAATTCGACAACATTCCTGAGTGTCTCATTTTGTCACCGGTGAGACACCGGCGGTCCGGAAGACGCCGCATGCTAACGCAATGGCGCGTCGGTTTGGACGGTAAGCGTAACGTTCGCCAAGATCCTTGTCCTAGTTTCCGCCAAAATTCAGGCGACAAAAAGGCCAAGGTGCACAAGTTTTTTTAACTTGTTTTGCTGATTTTTATCACTTTTATCAGTGTTTTCTGAGTGAGGCGGGAGAATGAGGGTAGGTGCATAGGTAGGTATATTATCAGTGCCAGCAATGGCTTTTGTGTCTCCTCTGGGCCTCTTTGTGTCACCGGAGTAAACGGCAGAACGATGACTTTTTCATCTTTGGCGACACTGGTCAACGTCGGATGGTGGGGCAATTAACGCCACCAGTGGCAGTTTTTGGAACTGCTGCTTGATTGCGGCGGTCTCTTAATGAAATGCATGCCTGTGAGTTAAGTTAGGGGTAATACAAATGCACATTATAAGGTGACAATGTAGCTACTTGGCTATTGCGTAGTTGTACAAACATCGGAATACGATCAAAATTAAATGCTACAAATTGCAAGGCTATGTTGGTAGTGTGTGTGTGAACACATTCCAAACAATTTCTCAGAAGTTCAAAGCACTGTAGGACACCCATCCTGCTATGTAATAATGCAGCGATTTAGCTTTCTTCCAGTCTTAATATTTTATTCTTCTTTTTAATGCTAGTTATTTTTTTTTTGGGGGGGGGGAAATAATACAACCTGGAGAAGCACTTGACCAATGCAAGCCCGAGGCTTACCCAGATTTTGTGTTTGGTGGCACAAACTGTATATTTACTCATAATTGAACAAACCATCGTATTGGCTTTCGTCTGGCTGGATGGCTGTCCAACGGTACCGGATAACAATCGAGTGATTTGCGAACATGGGCTCAACACAATAAAGCTGAACCTCGTCTTGTATATTTATCACATAAACCATAATGTTCTGGAAAGTTAGGGACCGTCGTACGATGGTGAATACAAACAAATTTGTATTCGGCATCGTTCGCTGTGCTGTATCTGGTTCGTTGAGGGCCCTGACAATACAAGCTGGAATACAAACCTGTTCGAACAATTATCTTGAGGAAACAAGAATCCAGATAAGTCCGATAATCTTGGAGAAACTGATGATTCTTCTGGGTAGAGTGATTTCTAAAATCTACATCAGAGAGAATATGAAGATTGGCATTAGATACTGGGTGATAATCAGAGCTATGCTTGCTGGTACAGTTCGCATTTAAGTTAATTCAAATCCGCACACTCTGGTAGCTTTTTGCGAGATGAAATTGAAGAGCTGATACGGAGATCTGTGCTTGGTGTTATTGATGTGACATGTATCATGTAACCGTCTTATTTGCACTGGAATGTTAAGTGACAGCCGTTGTCTAATGCATTCACAGGATGAAGCTCCGGAGGTTCCGACACCGAAAAAGCATAAGAGACCAAGAATACCTGAGGATGGCGTTCCTGAATGGCAGGGCATGAAGTTGAAGCCCGTTGATAAGACCGATGAAGACGACGAAGATGTCCTCAAGAGTCTGATGCTCAGCAGACCTGATCGCATCGAATCAACGGAGCTTGCAGAGCCCAGGCGGCGAGAGAAGCGCCCGGAGGAGGAAATTGGCATTGATGATGTGTCGGCAGCAGAGCCGGTGGTCGAAGAGGCCCCGAAGCCAGTGGATGAAGTCCTTAAAACGGAGGATGATACAGAAAAAGCTTCCCAAAAGACAAAAAAGCGGAAGAGACCGAAAAGGCGGCCCGAAGAAAGAGAAGATATTCCAATTGAGGGACCTGAGGCTGACGATCAGCCGCTGGAAGAAACGGAAATCGTTCCGGATGAGGTAGGTCGAGAAATAACGATGCCGGTGAAGTATAATGTCAGCGTGAATAACCAACATCATTGAGCTATAATTTGCCTAAAGCAAATTGTTACAGAAGTATTAGGAAATGGTTACGTTCGGAATGCATAATAACCATTAGAACACGATGTCAGATGTATCTTGGAAACGATAGCTCACGTTTGACAGTGCTTACTTACCTGTTAACTTATCCAGTGTTCCTGAATTCAGTTATAAATTATACAATTAAGCACGTTTTAAACTGCATGACATCACCGATGGATTTGCTGCCAGGATTGCTTGCGCAAGTAATCCATTTAAAAGAATAAGGTCTTTGACCCTGATGCATTGTTCCAGGAGGTGGGGTGGGGTGTTTCGATTCCCTCGGTTTCTCATTTCCTATCAGAACTAGCGATGTAACTATTAGCATTGGTGGTGTGTACGATAACTCAAGCATGAAGTTGACACAGCCACGGCCCATAATTATTTGGGCTAATGATAGTATCATTATGAAATTGCAGCACTTTGTCCTGACGCGGCAAGTATTCACATTGCCCAATCTCGGGGAAGATATATGGCGCTGACGTTCTTGGGGCGTTTGCAACAAGCGTACGCAGTCGTCGCCGAATTTGGCGTTGACTCTGCCGCTCGCTATCGGTCATACCCCGATGGTAGGCTTGCTATCGGCAATAGCACAATGTTGCCACGATCCTTCCGGGGTTTGTCCGATTCCCCTCAAGGCTTGTCCGTGGTGCTCCTTCCGATGACTCCCATAGTTACCGTCGACACAAGCCGCTCGTTCAGATATCAATCAAAATGATCTAATTTGTCAGCTCGCCGTTCCGCTTCAAACGCGACTAATTTGGAAGAACGACGAACACGAGGGTGGAGAAACTCCCCCCCCCCCACCGCCTCCGCTGCACGAATTCAGAGGCTGCTTGTCGCAGGTGCATTAACTTCTGTGTACGTACTGCAGACTGGAAAACAAAAACCACGGAAGAAAACAAGGAAAACACGATTAGCGGAGCCGGAAATCCCTGAGTGGGTCGACTTCTCCCTGAAACCGGTGAAGGTAGTGCCAAAAACTATTGAAAAAGATGATATGGAGACCGTGGAACTGAAGCCAGTCAGCGAAAGTGACGACGAGGCACTGCCCACGAAGACCG
Organism: Imbricaverruca yamaguchii; assembly: GCA_034440575.1. Classification (NCBI taxonomy): domain Eukaryota; kingdom Metazoa; phylum Arthropoda; class Thecostraca; family Neoverrucidae; genus Imbricaverruca; species Imbricaverruca yamaguchii. Next base: position 764,989 of record JAOTOL010001639.1, on the reverse strand, counting down.
GCCAAGCCCCGCTGAGGAGGCCTGAGCAGCGCGACCAGCCGGAGAGGCGCCCGTCCGAAGCGGGCGAGGCGCCGCTTGTTCCCAGTGACGACGGCGCGCCCTCTGCCGACGACACCACAAGTCAGCAGAGACGGAAAAAGAAGACCAAGCCTCGGCGTGGAAAAGACACGGAATCGTCTCCCGAGACAATGCCGCACGAGACGCTCACATCAGTGCAGCCTGACGTAGGGGAGACCGCTCCTGTCGACGAGGTAAGTACTGTTCGTAGGGTTGGTTAGCTAGTAGTTCATCCGCTATGAAGGTATGCAGTTGTTTAAGTGAGGTGGTGACCAATAACTGGACTTTTTGCATAGTCGGAGTTTTAGTGGTTTGATTTTTGTTCTGTGTATATGTTTTATTCGTTTAAAATTTGCGTAACTAACATTAACCAGGTAATCACGCTATCATCTAAAGGGTACCATAACATTCCTACGGTGTACGCAACTCTTACATAACTAGTAGGACTCGTTTTTCGCGATTAAAAAAAATTTGGAAAAAATAATTTCGAAAGTGTTTGTGTAGCCACGCAAAAATATTCCATCGGATCCCGCTATTTCTCCGTGATTCATCGAAATTTCGCTCAGGCGATCTTGTTCGAAAGTGCAACTGGTTCAGCCTTTGTCCATGGTTAACTGACACAACCTACTTTGAACTGCTTTTCATTACAAAATCCTACACGTAAGTGACTTTCTGAAACCCTATGTCGCGAGACTAGTACATCCACTCCAAGAATACCCTACAATCAGTGTCATGCGTATTGTTCCTCTCTGCGTGATTCCGAGCAGTGCCGTTTTCGTCGAGTCTGAAGTTGGGCATTGTCAAGGGCATATTAAGGTTGCCATGCCGGCCGTTATATCGAAGTTGTGTGTACAATCTACAATTCTTGGCATATCCTTATTTCTGCTGGTTATTGATTGTGCGGTGTGCAAGCGAGACCTACTCTACGAATGTGATTCGACCGTCGAATCACATTCAATTGCATCGAGTGCAGAGGAAAGGGTGTAATAGATGAGAAACTTTAGGAGTTCAGAACGCGCGTTTTTTCTCAACAACCCAAAATGTTTCTAATACCATAATTAGTTTCAATATATAAACTACCTAATTAATATAAATATTGTTTTTTTGTATGTGGTATGAGCTGTTTCATAATATGTACACATCTTATCATTAATTCCTATCAGTCGGCGCGCCCTTAAGCCCAAATAATCAATTAATTCCTATCCTATCATTTCGTGCCTTGGGTTTTTTTCGGCCTAATCACTGCCTCGTATCTAAATAATCGAAAGCATTGCATGTATTAAAATTCACGACTGATTCACAACGTTCCAGGCACCCGAGACGAAGAAATCCCGAAAGAAACCTAAGAGACGTCTGGTGGAGGAAAAGCCAGAATGGGTCGACTTTTCTCTTAAACCTGTGAAGCAAGTCGAGAAAGTCCTTGAAACTCAACCTATGGAAACGGTGATCCTGAAACCCGTATCTGCAGAACAAGATACGCCCGCAAGGGAGACACCGACCGCAGATGATCACCCGACAGAGACAAAGCCGTACGAAATTGAAGAAAAAGAGGTGGACGTTCGTCCAAGGCCAGATTCGGAGCAGGATGTTGACGACAAAACTGTTAACTGGCGAAGGGGACGGGACAAGAAACGTAGAAAGCGTAAAGACATGCCTGAAGACACCGAAGCTGGGCCGTTGGATGCCGCTGCGCCTGTGGATGATGGAACGGTGTCGGCTGCAGAGGTTTGTTTGTGATCATTAAGCCGCTCGTGGACCACCATACTTCACACGCATGCGTCTTCAGAGAATCTGTGCTTCTGCTGGTTCACGCTGACGACGTGTCACCGATCGTTCCACAGCTTCTCGCCAACAGTTCCAAAATCCAAGCGCTTCCCAACATACAATACGGAAGTGCTGGACGCTACATGCGCCCCAAAGGCTTACTAACCACAGCTGCACTGCGGTTGCTAGCCAACAATATGTTATCCTAGGGTTCATTTGGGCAGGATTAGAACAATTATTACTTTATTGCTTCAAATGGCTGGATTTAGTTTCCAGCATCCTCGTGCTGCACGCTCTGTACTGGAACCTTCATTGGCACGGTGAGCGCTTCTCTAGCTCCTAAAAGTGAATATCAAACAACCAGGTAGTTTCCTGGACTTCTTTTACAGGAAATCGCTCTCAACTAAAAATGTTTATATTAAATTCAAGTATGTTACAACAATTGTTCATCGCGAGGCATGGTAATCACCGCCCAATTCAACTGGTCTATGTTGCAAAATTTCATTTATTCTTGTATAATTCCAAAATTACGTCCACGCCTGCTCACTAGATGTGCGAAGACCACTACTGGGTGATTGAGACGATTACGCAGGTGATCGTACATGGATTTTGCTGCTAAACCCATATGCTTTCACTAAGTACAATCATATCTTGGCCAAAGAGAGTAGGTGCGGTTATCAATCGTACCTCTCTAATGATGATTTATGGAGTTTTTGCGCTTATTTGCCGCAAGGAAATATTTTATGTGCTTGTTATATATGTGTGCCGTTCGTTGATTGGTCTACAACGTTTCTTCGCATGTGTTTGTCCAATTGATGCAGCTTTAACATCGCTGTAATATCTTGAAATATACCTGAAGTGTTAATCAGACATAGAAACACACAGATACGTACCTATGCATATATGCATATACCGATAGATAGGTACATATATATATATATGTATCTAACGATATGTATATATATCTAACAATATGTATATATATATATACATATATATCTAACAATATGTATATACATACACATACATGTATTTTCATTTATATCTTGAGCTATAATTTGTTTTTCTGTGAGTTTTTGTACCATGTACTCGTACTTGCATAGTGATCGACTTCCCCTTCATTCCATCTTTAACAGCGTGCGTTTCTTGTGATTTGCAATGAAGCCAAGCTGAGCAATATTTTTTTTCAGATCACAATTACTCAAAAGATACGTGTTCTTCAAGGAGCTTGATATGCATTCTGTTTCGTTGTTCGCCAACTATATAAGTGTATTCGGGCTCGATATATGTAGAAAGTATGCACGTTTTTAAGAAAATATAAGTATATTTATATATTTGTAATTCATTCTGTTCAATTTTTCGAAATGTGAGTTGCTCGGTGAAATGAATACTAATGTTATCAGATCAGTGAGATTATTGATGTATAGCACTCGGTAGTGTGCGTTCAGAAATGTACACTAGAATGATACCTCACTCTCTTTACGAATTTGCATGAGTGGGAATATTTTTTTAATGAACCTTAGGTTTTATTATCCTACATGATGTAGGTACAGCATCGCATGCTGTATTATATATTGTGCATATCAATATCAAATTGTATTGCGCAAACTTCGTAAAAAATAGAATTGGTTGAAACATAGAGATCGGGAAGTCAGAAAATACAGGACAGTATGTTATAGGGTACACATTCACTGATTCTTGAGGTAATAGTTGACTAATGCAGAACAAATTGTCATCCGTCAAACTAGTATCGTATTCTGCGTTTAAAAAAGTAAACGCGGTGGGAATGAATGGCAGGGAAGCAGTGACGCATTGCCTATAGGCTTAGCTATGTAACTGAAAAAGAAAGTTTTTTTAAGTTTCCACTCACAAATAACTGATATTCGTGTTTGACAGGTTGTAGATTCTACCATCCAGAAGAAGCCAACTAAAATGGGTCCTGTGGATGAGGATCAGCCCGAATGGCAAAGCATTCAGCTGAAGCCCGCTCAGCGTGTTACAAGGACGACAGAAGATCAAATGGAAACAGTTACACTGAAGGCGGTAGAGAAAACTGATGAGGAGACAACGGTCACCACAACAATAACAAAACGGAAGCCAATAGAAAAGTCATTCGATGAAAAAGACCAGGAGGTTGATGTTGAAACCCCTGAAGATGTTGAGACTGCTCCAAGAGAGGAAACCCCAGACGATGGGAGGAAAAAGAAGGAAAAGAAAAGGAAACCAAAGCGTCCAAAGGAAGGAACGTCTCCCACACAAACAGCGGAAGAACTCGTAGACATAACTACAAAGGACGTAGCATCAGATACGGAGGAAACTACGGAAAAAACAATGACAACCACGATCACGAAAAAGGGGAGAAAAGAAAGACCGTTTGAGGAAGAGGTGCAGGAAGTCGATGTAGATATGCCTGCCAGCCAGGAAGCCGTTCCTGAAGAAGAAACTTCTGAGGAATGGAGGCGCAAAAGGGATAAGAAGACGAAACCAAAGCGTCCTAAAGAATCTAGTGTTCTGAAGGAAACAATAAAAACCACGGACGTAGTAGTAGAGGACGGTGCTTTAGACACCGAGGAAGTAACTGAGGAAACTATTGTCACTACAACAGTCTCAAAGATGGGACCCAAACGCCCATCATTTGAAGAAGAAGTGCAAGAAGTCGACGTTGACGTTCCCCAAGAACAAGAAATTGCTCCTGAACAAGAAGGTCCGGAGGAATGGAGGCGTAAGAAGGACAAGAAGAAGAAGCCCGAGCGAGAGAAAGAGCAGGTGATTCCAACAGAAACAAAAGAAGAAGTCACTGAAGTATCGATCGAGGAAGTAACCTTAGATACAGGAGTAACTACAGTAACTAAAGATATCATACAAACGGAAATTACTGAGAGGCCACTTGAGGAAGAGGTACAAGAAGTCGACGTTGAAGTCCCCAGTGACCAAGAAGTTGCTCCTGAGGAAGGAACTCCGGAGGAATGGCGACGTAAAAAGGACAAGAAAAAGAAACCAAAACGTCCCAAGCAAGAGACTGTTTCAAAAGAAACGACGGAACAAGTAAAGAAAATCGAGACAAAAGACGTCACCACTGATGCGGAGGAAATTATAGAGGAAACTACTACGAGCACAACGGTTGCCATGAAGGAACCCAAAGACAAGCCCCTTGAAGATGAGGTCCAAGAAGTGGATGTTGACAAGCCTGATGAGCAGGAACTTGTGCCAAAAGAAGAATCCCCGGAGGAATGGAGGCGCAAAAGAGATAAGAAAAAGAAACCAAAGCGTCCTAAGGAACCTAGTGCTCCGGAAGAAACAACAGAAGTCACAGATGTAGTAGAAAAGGACGCTGCTTCGGACACTGAGGAAATTACGGAAGAAACTACTGTTATTACTACAGAATCAAAGAAGGAACCCAAAGACACACCATTTGAAGAAGAAGTGCAAGAAGTTGACATTAACATTCCTGAAGAAAAAGAAATTGCTCCTGAAGAAGAAGGTCCGGAGGAATGGAAGCGTAAGAAGGACAAGAAAAAGAAACCGAAGCGAGATAAAAAGCAGGTGATTCCAACAGAAACCAAAGAAGACGTTACTAAGGTATCGATTAAGGATGTAACCTTAGATACAGAAGAAATTACAGAGAGCACTACAATAACTGAAGAGATCATACAGACGGAAACTACTGAGAGGCCACTTGAGGAGGAGGTGCAAGAAGTTGACCTTGAAGTCCCAAGTGATCAAGAAGTTGCTCCTGAGGAAGGAACTCCGGAGGAATGGCGACGTAAAAAAGATAAGAAAATGAAACCGAAACTTCCTAAGGAAGACACTGTGACAAAAGGAATAACGGAACAAGTCACAGAAATCAAGGAAACAGACGTCACCACTGATGCGGAGGAAATTATAGAGGAAACTACTACAAGCATAACGGATACCAAGAAGAAACCCAAAGACAAACCCTTTGCTGATGAGGTCCAAGAAGTAGATGTCGACAAGCCTGATGAGCAGGAACTTGTACCGAAGGAAGAATCGCCAGAGGAATGGAGGCGTAAAAGAGATAAGAAAAGGAAGCCAAAGCGTCCTAAGGAACCCATTGCTCCGGAGGAAACACCAGAAGTTACGGACGTAGTATTAAAGGATGCTCCTTCGGACACCGAGGTAATCACGGAGGAGGCCACTGTTATTACTGCAGTATCAAAGGAGAAACCGAAAGACACATCATTTGAAGAAGAGGTGCAAGAAGTTGACATTGGCATTCCTCAAGAACAGGAAATCACTCCTGAACAAGAACGTCCGGATGAATGGAGGCGTAAGAAGGATAAGAAGAAGAAACCGAAGCGCCCTAAGGAAGAGGAATCTCCAAAGGAACTACCAGAAAAAGTCGCAGATGTATTAGTTGAGAAGCCCGAGAAAACACCCGATGAGGGACCCAAGAAGGGGCCTGACCAGAAGCCATACGAGGAGGAAATGGAAGAAGTTGCCGTCTCTGCTCCTGAGGAACAACCAATCGTAGACGACGAACAGCCCGAAGTGTGGCAGAGAGGCAAACCGAAAAAGAAGAAGCCCAAACGCCCAACAGAACCCGAAATGGTATGTATTAAAATGTTGTAATTTTGTGTAATATTCTTATAGTATGTTCTGTAGAAAAGGTTTCCACCAAGCTAGTGTTATTTATTAGTGGGTAGTGTTGTGTTCGCTTTCATAGCCATAAGATCCACCTCAGCTATTCTAACATACATATATATAATATATATATATATATATATATATATATATATATATATATATATATATATATATATATATATATATATATATACGCATAATACATCTGCGGATGTATGTTTGTGTGTATGTATGTATGTATGTATGTATAATGCATCGTACATACCACACTTTAATACGTCTCATACGTCTATTTGCAACATTCTATGTTGAATCTTGTTTCTGGTGTTTCATCGTATCAAGTCGCATTGGTGTGAATCCCATGAAATATTTGACGCGGTCCCAGTGAAAATGTATCACATAGCATTGCTAATCTGTTATCGATATTCCAGGATGAAGATGTTGCCCCCGATGAAAGTTTCCCGCATGACGAAGACATAAAGCCCGAGGAGGAAAAGCCTGTCGAGGTTGAGGTTGACAAGAAAACTCCGGAACATCCCGATGAGAGCAAACCAGAGTTGCAAGACACGAAGCAAAAGCCAACCAAGAAGCCGAAGAAGCTAAGGAAGCCTGAGGAGGTGATCGAGCAAGTCCGACTGAAACCAGTTGAAGAACCAGAGGAAGAGTTGAAAACAGAGGACATTGAGGTGACGACTATAGTGTGCAAATATAAGAAGACGCCGAAGGGGCCAACCGATGAGGTGGAAGAGCTAATCATCCCAGATACAGACGAGGTATCTTCAAAGGCAAAACCAGGCACACCTGTGTCGGTCGCCGGCTCAGCAAATGTCGCTAACCTGTCACAGAAGTTTGTTTGTGATTTCGCCTTTTGTTCCTGATTTTGTTTACTGATTGTTAACTGACTTTTGCTTTCGGTGTGCTTTGTGTGTTTGCACTGGCAGCCTTCCGTCTAAGCAGGTGCCATTGTGTTTTCGTCAATGTACTTTGTATCACTTTGCTAACTGAGTGTATATTTAACGGCAGAACTAACTAAATGTACGCTTGAGTGCATTAATTACAACTGTACGCATTGGTATTATTTCAACATTATGACATCGTGGGCAAGCTTTGTCGTCTCTCACGTGCACTAACTTGCTGTCGTGCTATTGGCTTTCCTGTTGTGCGTTCTTCATTATTTGCAGTGTATGTATGTATCGTTCGCAGTTGAATCGCATTGGTTGACAGTTCATGGTGACTAATTGAACGGTGAATGTGAGGCATCGCATTCATCTCATGTTCGTGATTTAACATTTCTAGCTTTCTCTTCTCTATCTTTATGTGAATCTCCATGTGTGTTGTTTTTTTTTGCAACGCTCTGTACGTGATATGCTGTAGATTTAAAAGTAAAGGTTGCCAGAAGCTTCATACACCTTACAAAGGCACTAATTACAACTGTTGTGTCACAATTGTGATAGAATCACATGTGCACTCTGAGTACAATGGCAAAGTGCCCGGTTGTACGATACGTAGCGTACATCTTTGGACTGGGGCATTCAGTCAGAGCAATTTCACTTTTGTCCATGGCATGCTTATCTGTATGTGACCCGACTTGACCCGGAGCTGATGGCACATTTGGCTCTCTCAGTCTGACATTGGCTGGTGGTGTCTGTCAGGCCAAGGCGCTCCGGAAGCTCAGCACCCTCGAGGCTTTCACGCAGCAGGAGATCACGGTGAACATGACCGTGGATGAGGTGCGTCAGTTTATTGTGGAGCGCGAGACGGCGGAGCGCAAGCTGTCCGAGGTGAAGGCGCCTCTGGTGCAGGAGGTGACGCCCGAGCTGCTGGAGCGGGAGCTCAAGAAGGTTACTGCCGACAAGGTGAGTAGTGGGCAGGCAGGGTGAGTAGTGGTCAGACAGGGTGAGTAGTGGTCAGACAGGGTGAGTAGTGGGCAGACAGGGTGAGTAGTGGGCAGACAGGGTGAGTAGTGGTCAGACAGGGTGAGTAGTGGGCAGACAGGGTGGGTAGTGGTCAGGCATTGTCAGTAGTATTCAGACAGGGTGGGTAGTGGTCAGACAAGGTGGATAGTGGTCAGACAAGGTGGGCAGTGGTCAGACAGGGAGGGGGGGGGTAGTGGTAAGACAGGGTGAGTAGTGGTCAGGCAGGGACAGTAGTGGTAAGACAGGGTGGGTAGTGGTCAGACAAGGTGGGCAGTGGTCAGACAGGGGGGGTAGTGGTCAGGCAGGGACAGTAGTAGTCAGACAGGGTAGGGTGAGTAATGGTCAGACAAGATGGGTAGTGGTCAGACAGGGTGAGTAGTGGTCAGACAAGGTGGGTAGTGGTCAGACAAGGTCAGTAGTGGTCAGACAGAGTGAGTGGTGGTCAGACAAGATGTGTAGTGGTCAGACAAGATGGGTAGTGGTCAGACAAGGTGGGTAATGGTCAGGCAGGGTTGGTAGAGGTAAAATCAAATCCGGCCTCGTGGTGGCAGAGACTGAAGGATTCGCTTATCACTCTCGGCGATGCGCTCATGGTATTATCTAGTACTGAATGGTCGCTGACAAACTAAAATTCTGAGCGGCTGCTGGGCCTTGACCTCAAAAGTATGCGTATATGGTATCATTGCTCTCACGAGTACATTATTTCTCCAAGTTTGGTGATTAGACCGATACTTATGTAGCGTTTGCTGTTAGCCACCGCTTGCCACTAATCGCGAACCACGAAAGCAAGAAACACATTCTCGTCGCATAGGTAACGCTTCCAAATTTGTATCAGGTATCCAGCGGCTTTCGATTCATTAACACACCAAGAACATTTCTCTATGATTACCGGTTGCTCTAAGATCGATCGATATTTGTACAAAGTACAAAGTACAACTATGTGTCTAGTCGCGAACGTCTGGGTCGAGGCATTTGTCTGTTGTTCGCTTCCTCTGGATCCACGAGTGTTTGCCACAGTACGCCATGGGACTGGCTCCGCCCACATTTTATGCTACGTATGCCCTCGTATCGAGATTCGCGTGTATATCCTGGCGGCCACATTTAACATTGCGTGCTCCATCTTTTGCATGCTAACCGAGTTCAGGTGGTGGTGACGCGTAGCCAATGGTCGACCCATGACCCCAGACACTGCGTACCCGGGCCCTGACATCTGCCCTGATATCAGGTGGTGGCAAAATGTAGCCAGTGGTAGCTCATGACCTCGCAACCTGCATACGCTACGTGTCCTGACGCTGACTTCTGCTTTGACATCAGGTGGTGGTGACATGTAGCCAATGGTTGACCCATGACCTTGTACCATGCAGACACCGTGTGACATGACCCTTACTCTGCCCTAACCTTAGGTGTTGGTGGCATGCAACCACCTCGTGACCTCGTGTCTTGCAAACACTGCGTGTCCTGATCCTGACGTCTGCACTGACCCTGACGTCCACCCTGACCCTGACGTCTGCCCTGACCCTGACGTCTGCCCTGACTCTGACGTCTGCACTGAACCTGATGTCTGTCCTGACCCTGACGTCTGCCGTGACCCTGACGTCTGCACTGACCCTGACGTCTGCCCTGACCCTGATGTCTGAATTTACCCTGACGTCTGCCCTGACCCTGACGTCTGAACTGGCCCTGACATCTGAACTGACCTTGACATCTGAACTGACCCTGACGTCTGCCCTGACACTGACGTCCGCCCTGACCCTGACATCTGCACTGACCCTGACGTCTGCCCTGACACTGACGTCTGCACTGACGCTGACGTCCTCCCTGACCTCAGGTGGTGGCCGAGACGAAGCTGGCTGTGCTCCAGTCGTACACGGTGCAGGAGATCACCCCGCAGACCACTGTCGATGAGCTCAAGACGTTCGTTGACGAGCGGGTGAGTGTCGCTTGCAGGAGCGGGGCCGTTGTCGTTTACTAGAAATTGCTCTGTTTGGCCTGTGTAGTGTGTATGTCCAAATAGAAATGCCATTGCGATGGAATACAAATGTAGCGGCCAAGTTCCAGACGCGTCAGAAGTTGTATTGCTGTTGATCGTTCTCCATGCGTGACCCGCTTGGCTCGGCGTGCAGCACGAGGCGCACCATGTGTGGACCACAGTGGAGTCGCTGGAGATCGTGCAGCCGTCGCAGCAGCACATCGCCGAGGAGATCAAGCAGCTGCACAAGGAGTGCGCCGTGGCCGAGGTGAAGCTCGACCTCACCGAGGGCTTCCAGGTGCAACAGCTGCATCCCGAGCTGAGCACGGAACAGCTGGAGACGTTCATCACGGAGCGGGTCAGTGGTCTGAGCCTTGGCTCCGTTCGGCCACACTCGTTTGTGGTCTGCCACACTGTTGTCAGAGACCACTGCCACTCCGGTCTGCGTTTGCCACATATGACTGCCATCTGCCTCACTTAGCTGGTCCGAATGGCAGAAGTCGGTCTCGGAACGTTAAGTACAGATTGTGAATGCAAACGTATAACTTCATGCATACAGTTCCTTGGTGTTGGCCCATCGCCCTGTCTGCCACTCAGATATCGGTTGTTCATCGGACATTGGTAGGCATTGGGTGGGATAATAACTTTATGTGTTTCATGCTATCGTTTTTCATGCCAGACGTTTGCAATATGGTCGTTTGCTTTTGATCTTCTAGTATTTCCCCTGATAGTATACGCTCATAACACGTGTGGCCTGTGAGGCACCAGCTCAGGCAAGTGATAGCTGTGTGCCTTATCACAATATGATTGCTTCATTTCTGCTGCACGTTCCTATTGTTGTGTCTGCCAGTATCTAGTAATCGCGAATATCGATCGGTGACCGGTGATCCAATATCGATTATAAGCCACTCAAAGGCTGCTCTTTTGGGTGGCTTATGATCAAAACTCTTGTATGACAGAAGCAGTCGAAGCGCACCTAAGCCCAACTATGATCAAAATTCTTGAATTATCCGTGAGGGCAACACACGTCACACCAAGCACAATATCAGATGAAGGTGCATTGGTACCAGTGCACTTGTATTCTCTGATATCTCCATCGTGCCGCTCGATTGTCATGCCGTCTCGGTGTCGCACTGCACTCAGAGAGACGCCCAGAGACGCATCTCCACGGTGGAGTCGCTGGACATCCAGCAGGCGTCGCCGGAGGAGGTGGTGAAGGACCTGTCGCAGCTGCTCACCACCGAGGAGACGTCGGCCAAGATCAAGCTGGATTTGCTGCAGACCTACTCTGTGCAGGAGGTCACCACCCAGAGCACTGTCGAGGACACCAAGATGTTCATCTCTGAGCGGGTGAGTACGCCTTGGTTTATACCTCGGAGGTTGGTGCGACCGTGCCAACTGCTGCGCGCACGAACCGTCTTCGCATTGTTCTCAGCGAACAATTGTCATCGCGTGCCATTTCGGCGGTGTACTACGAAGCGCCCCAGGGAGATGTCAAGAGTGCCCACCCTCTGACTCGGTACGAACGGAGTGTCTCCCATTTTTCTGCACGTGCAAGACATCTGCAGATTCGTCACCCAAGATGAGTCTTGCCTAGGCGACACGGGCAGTCACCAAGGCAAATGTAAATGTGTGTGGTCGGTAATCACCATGGAGGGTGTAAGTGTGCGTGATCGGCAGTGACCAAGGCAGGTGTGCGTGATCGCCTGTCATCAGGGCGGGTGTAAGTGTGTGTGGTCGTTAGTCACCGGGGAGGATGTAAATGTGCGTGATCGGTAGTCAGTAGGGCGGGTGTAAGTGTACGTGATCGGTAGTCACCAGGGCGGGTGTAAGTCTACGTGATGGTCAGTTACCAGGCCGGGTGTAAGTGTATGTGGTCGGCAGTCACCAGACGGGTGTAAGTGTTGTGTATATATCTATATATCATATATATCATACATCTATATATCATAACCTATTGTGCGGGTGACCGGCAGCACGAGGCAGAGCAGGTGCTATCGACGGCGCTGCAGTCGCCGCAGACCACCGAGGTCAGCACTGCGTTCGTCACCTCCGAGATCGACTACATCCACACGGAGAAGGCGCACGCGCTCAAGCATCTGCACCAGGTGCACCCGCAGGCGGTCACGGAGATGGAGGAGCTGCTGCAGACCACTGTCGAGCTCAAGAAGTTCAAGGTGCGCACTGGTGGCGGTGGAGAAAACGCAGGAAGGAGAGGTTGGGTGGGCGTGGGAGTGGAGGGGGTGTTGTCTTTCGCACAACGCATTAGCTCCGGTCGATTCGTCAGTGAAAATTGTTGAAGGGTTGGGTGCTTAACAGTCATGCTTGCCTTGCCTTGCTGCTGATTTGTGTTGTCTTATTTGTTGCTTGTTTTCGCCTTCTTCCCCGACTTATTTTGTTTTCAAATCTATTGTTTTGAATGATCCATACGTGAGCGAATGAACGAAGTTAATTTGCGTTTGCAACATGTGATAACATATTCATGTTTTTATGTTGTGTGTCTGTGTGCACCATGGCTGCACAACAACGTCCTCATGTTCCGGTGACTAACTCTGGTGCCAACTGTGCCACGACAGAACCTCTACTGGGACTACTTCTTTGGCAACGTTGCCGTCACGTTCAACATCTACTTGCCGCCCGAAGGCAGCCCAGACCTCTTCCGCATTGAGCCGGTAGAAGGCTGACGCCACAGTGACGCCTCTAAGACGTCACTGCTGACAATAGCGTAGCCTGGCGCAGTCATTGCGCTTCCTTAGCCTTCCGGCGTGCGGATGGTTTTCATTTCATCTTTTGAGCATCGATTGCAATGCCATTGTACGATAACATTTGCGACCCCTTTGATATTGCTTGATGTTACTAATAATCGTAGAACGATGCTCTGTGTGAGGAAATTTTATTAGCTAGGTGGATTTCGGTCAACGTCCAGTGTTCGTAAGGTGGCCAATGCCTTTGTGAGAATAAACCAATTACCGAAAAAGATCTACCTATTTGACGCACCTGGACCTTGTGACTAATACAACGGATCTTCCGCAAGTATGTAAGCTGTATTCGGTTTTTGTTTCACCCCACTTAATATTATTTGTGCTGTACAATACTTACACAATTGTGAGCCGTATCTGATTTGTTGTATTCCCACATAGACATGCGCCCTACCTGGAACTAATGTGCCAGCATATACAGTTGCACCTTAGTCAGAGCCGTTGGAGCAGGCAAGCCACCTGCACCGTGACGGGGCTGTGGGGCTGTCAGAATGGGTTTGATGTTTAAAAAATGACAAAGGCCACAGAACACTAAACTTCCATTCGATGGGCCTGGATAAAACGTTTAAAATGCATGTGAAGCGGTTGACTCAGGGTCAATATTGAAATCAGGAAGTTCATGGATCCGAATGCGTTTGTACGTGGACTCCAGCTGGCTGCCACGCTGGCCGACGACAAATGTTGCGGCTTTTTGCTTCATACAATACTTAAATCTTGACATTCTAAACGTTTCCAGTTGCCAATACATTGTCATTTAAGATCGCCGAGTTGATTTGAAACGGCACGATGACCTCTTTGATCTGAGGTGACTTTTAATGTAGAAAGTACCCTGGGATAATCGTAAATTTTAAGGTCAAATTCAGCCACCATCGGCCTTTTTCGCCAAAATGTATCGGGTCATTCATATTCCAATTAAACTGGCATCGGTACAAAGGATATGGGAAAAAGATTTAGTGGATACAAAAGATATAGCAAAGTGAACCTTTAGTCTCAGGTTGCTGTGGCCGGATAATTCTGAAAGCCACGGATGGGAGATTATTGTGCCTCCCCTGTCACGGTGCGGGTCCACCATATAGTTTCAATTCGTGTGGTCAGCAGCATTAGATAATTGCTGTTTTGGTAGCATCGTCTAACAACTTGCTCGCATTGTCCAATTCCGTGTTGTAGCCATTCCACCAGCCGATATCACCACACGGTGGCAGGCTGGCAAAACTCACTCACACACACACACGCCATTCCAATGCTGACGGATCCTCACGATGACCAGCCGTAGATACTAGTGCATAATGGAAATGGTAAATTTTGGCCCTTCTCACCAGGTTGAAGTCCGTTTTGCTCGCCTCGAGGTGTTTCTCTACTGAGGTGGAGCTGTTAATGATGATAATATCATGGTCCCAGTCATGCTGGCAGAGCGCTAACTGATATTCCTCGTTCCTCAGATTTATGATAGTCCCGGAAAGGCAACTATCAATGAATCGACACTATCTATTTACCCCAGTAATTACTTATTGTATTAATGCCCTGATAAATCTATCCCGATGAAGACTCACAGCTACGCGTCTTACTTGGGTATATTGATGCAGTTGCGAGTTGCTGAAGGGTTTCTTGGCGCTGCAAGCTCCAAAGCAACTTCTTTTAGTCGTCCCGCTTATTGCCTCGATTAGTAGCGTTTAGAACCCTGTTGGTTGTAGTCTGCGTCACCATATCACTACATTGTGTTATGAATACGACCGGTCGGAATGTTTCCGTTCAATGATTGTTCGGTGCCATGTTAAGAGAGATGTTGTTGCAGCACTACTCTGTGTGATTCCCTAAGGTCAGGTATTGTGGTGCAGGGACGTCGACGTCGACTCACCTCCTTATCCAAATCAAAACCTACAGTTGAACTTTCAAATTGCTTTGAATAACCTTTGAATAACCTGACAAGCGGACTTCGCTTCGTCGGTCCAGCATATAACCAGTGCAGGTGTCCTTTCTGATGATGTGCCCGCCGATCGTGTCGATCAAGGAGGCGCATGCGATGACACATGACCACACCTTGCTGAAACCGTAGGTATACGTGGGTACATATACGTGGGTATAGCGAAGGTTTTCATGCATAAGGGTGCTGCGGGTTTCCTTTGCACGGGCACACGCCGAGTCGCAGCGGTAGTGGCAGCCGCAGACGCTGTGACTGTGGCGGTCGCTGATCCTGCCGTGTTTGCAGTACGTGACAGACTCGGCGACCGAGACGGACCAGCAGACGACGCTCCAGAGGGTCATCGCCACCAAGCCGGAGGCCGTTGTCAAAGGTTAGCTGCGTGCAGTGCCAGGCGGTAGTTGAAACCCCGAGTGGCTCCCGTTGGGCGGAGCGTTTCTGGAACGACTTTCGTTGTTGAATACTGCCACGCACGACTTCATTTCAGACGGCCCCGAGTACCCAGCTGTTTTTCGATGCGATGGACCACTATCATAGACTTACCGTTGCCCAATAGCCGGTTATTGATTGTGTTTGTATCGAGGCGTGCTGGAAAATTTGCTGGCGGAACATCATTTCGCATGAAAATTAAGCGCCGCACTTAGCATCCCACAAAACGTTCATGGCGCACTGAAATGCATGGGCCATCCTTTGAAGCACACTGCCGGCAGACAAAACGGACATGTGGGACGCAAAGCAGTTCTGAGCTGCTCACATGTCGTCACTGTTATAACGTTGTCAAGCATCTCCGGCTGTAGTAATCGTGTCAGTTTTGCATGATAACCGTCTAACCTGCTAGCTCGTTTTGCTTGATTTTTGTATTTTGCAAAGTGCTTGTCATTTTTGTTTGGCATCCTCTGGCTGCTGTGCTGGCACGTTTTGCTCCTACGGACCGCCTGGTGGTATGTACCAGGGGTGCCAGGCACTGCCGTGACGTCTGTGTCGTCCGTCCAGTGCACCTCAGCGGGCCACACTGGCTGCCTCCGCCGTACCCAGCCGGACGTGCTGACGCTGACTGCTCCCGTGAAACGGACAGCCCTACCTCTGGAGGCACCATCGTCTCCAGCACTGCCGCGACGCCGCCTTGTGTGCTCGCCAGTGCGCTCACTCGCGCACTGCCCCATGCACTGCCGCATGCACGGCCCGAGTCACCGTCTCATGAACTGGCTCGTGCATCTCCTCATGCCCTGCCGTGTGATCCTGTGCCCTGCAACACCTCGTGCACCGGCTGGAAGCCGGATATCAGGTTATCTCCAGGAAGAGTGCACACGACGTGTTTCCTTTGCGTTGTGCTAGCCCCGAACCAGACGGCGAGTCTCCTTTGCATTGTGCAAGCGCCAAACCAGACGGCGAGTCTCCTTTGCATTGTATCCACCCTGAACCAGACGTCGAGTCTCCTTTGCATTGTACCCACCCCGAACCAGACGGCGAGTCTCCTTTGCGTTGTACCCACCCCGAACCAGACGGCGAGTCCCCTTTGCGTTGTCCCCACCCCGAACCAGACGGCGAGTCTCCTTTGCATTGTACCCACCCCGAACCAGACGGCGAGTCTCCTTTGCATTGTACCCACCCCGAACCAGACGGCGAGTCTCCTTTGCGTTGTGCAAACGCCGAACCAGACTGTGATCGCTGCTGCTTGGCTGCGATCGGCGACAACTAACTGTGTGAACATTGCAATCGGTGAAGTCCCCTTGACGAGCTGTGGATGCATTCCGTGCGTGCTGCTGCATGCAGCGCGCATGCGGTCGTTTATTTTGTTTGCTAACTTGCCGGTTGCTGACCATGTTGCTGCACCGCGCCTGCTGTGTGTGTGTTATGTGTACTGAGGTGCTGTTGTGTAGCAGGACTCTGCAGTGGTGGTGACATTTCGTGGTTGTTCCGGGTCGTCAGTGCCGCATGCGACGGTCTTCAGCCGCTGCTATTATGTAACTCCACTTCTGAGCCAGCCCACGAATGTGAATAATTCCGCTGTCAGAATATGCCTTATGAGTGGGCGGCGGTGTACTTAGGCAGGTGGGTTGATGAGTGTGTCGATAGATACATGGGTAAGCGTTCGGTTGCATAGTGAGCCAATAAACTGCGGTGCTGAACATGTGCAGTTTGTGGAGGTGGGTTGTCGGTGGCCAGCAGTGGCAGCGTTTCCGTGCCGTTTTACCGCAACGTTGCCGTTCGCAGACAAGAAGAAGAAGCTGAAGGAGAGAACGGCGTCGGTTGAACGTCTGCCAGGTTGGGGTTGGGTGCTGCTTCGTGTTTTTCCTCCGTCGCTTTCCTGCGCTCTCTGTCGGCTCTCATTAGTTCTGCCTCGCGTGCCATCTCGCTCGCTCGCCATGACTATCTCCGTCTACTGACACGACTATTCTCGCTCACCAGCTATGGCCTTGAAAGTCTACTGACACGACTGCTCTCGCTGACTGGTTATGACTGTGCTCTTTACTGTCGACGGATGTTCTGACAGGCACCTCGCACTGATGGCTTTGTACGACCGTACTCTATACTCTGTACGTTCGGCACAACTATCGCCTAGCCATCTGCTCTCGCTGCCTACTTCGTCCAGAACTTGTGTGCAATTGCATGAGACAATATATTATCGCTATTCCTGATCTGTGTCCCAGTTACCTGATGCGAGTGCAAACGGTCTGCCTGTACATGGTGCCATTTGTCTGGCCCCTGCACTTCCTCTCTCCATCTCCATCTCCATCTCCATGTCCAACTCCATCTCTTTCTATCTCTATCTCTATTTCTACCTCTTCCACCTTTTTTTGCGTGCCCATATCATCACTCACGTTCCATGCCCTCTGCATCCCCTTCAATCTTACATGTGCCGCTTGCGTACTCTTCATCCTCCACGTCCTTTGGTTTTCCGCTGGCCACTATCCTGTTCATGCCATGTGCGCCTGTGGACGTTTCCTATTACTGGATCCGTTGACGAAGTTCGTTTCATGAACGTTTCCTAAGCTTTCAGAAATGCATAAAACAATACTAACCATTGCATTGATTGCTTGGTTTACATCATAACTCTTGAAAGGAATAACCGCTGAAGTGCTACAATTCACCTTGAGAGTGTACCAGATGCATGACTGATTCTGCGCACGTGATGTACAGTGCTAAAAAATGTTCCATGCTGTTTCGGCATGTCTTTGTCTATAGCTGAAATCAAATATACACCGCCATATATTTGGTCATACCGCGGTCATGTAGGTGATTTCAGTTTTGTTTCTAATATTTCCGTCTCGAATAAATTGTTCTTTGTCAGCTGGCGCTGAGGAAATACTAACGTCAAAATGGTTTCGAAGTGTATGTGTTGTACAATGATGGTTCAATATGAAGGACTCTTGTCTGCTCTGCCTCATATTTCTTTCTATGCTCGCTTTTCTTTGTCTCGTATATCTTATTTCTTCTGAACTGGTTTGACCTCTGTCCTCATGGGTTTCCATGAGTTTGTAACTGAATTTTGCTTTCAATAATATGAACATGTGTGCGAAATAATACAATTGCCCAATATGGGTTTCGTTATTTAAATAAACCGAAATATATGGGACGAAAAAACTGCATCGCACAAGACCAATCTACAAGAGAACAACAGACCACACGAACCATCGCACCCGCCCAAGAGACGATCAGCTGAAGACTTAGTCCGTACAACGATAACGATAGCCTGAGCTCGCCACTGCCACCGGCTCACTTCTTCTGCTCGCCTTTCGTGTCCGTTTCTCTCTCTCTCTCCTAACCTCAATAACCCTCTGCCCTCGGGCGTCACTGTCGCTAGCCGAAGTTGGACCACTATCCAACTGTTTCGGACGTGTCTTTACCGCTTTGCTGTGCCTCTGTACATGGCTGAACGCTGGCACTGAGCTGCGTTTTTTCTTCTTCTCGATCAGTGGATTTTTGTGTCCGTCAGTCGCTCTTCTTTGTTCTCTGTCCGATCGTGTGTACACATTGTTCTTCCGTATATCTTTAAGTTGACTTACCTGTCAGTGTTCTAAGCTGTTGTGACTTGTAACAGACGGTACCCCGTGCACACGGACGCTTGGTCGCGGGTGCTCGGGGTGCTGGTCACTCGATGTCTGCACCGCTCGCCGTGCTCTGTGTGTTGCTGAGATAACCCAATCGGGCTGGTGACGCTCACCATGTTGCTGCACCAGTGGTGTTGTGTAACAATGGCTATATGTGGAACGACTGACACTATTCGTCGAGGAGATTTCTCGTCTTGAAACCTGTTGTACTCTGGGTTTGGAGATCGATTTGTCTTGAAACGAAGGCTTATCTGTACATGGACGTAGAAACAGGGGAGTTGCAATGGCCGTTGCCCCAATCTTCTTTGATCCCATCGTTCCCATTGACCATATGGTGTGGACTGAAGAGAATTTGCTTGGAGAAAAACACATTGGGTAGTCCACGCAATTTGTGACCGTTTCCACACCCATGTCCTCGTATATTCTGGAAATATTCCGCTTCTTATAGGTTATACGCACCTGGGACGATATTATCCCAAGGAATTTGTAACAGGTACGTCGACATAGGGGAAAGACAAGGGGTCATGTCCCCAATCTTCTCCGATCCAATTTTTCCAATTAACCATGTGGCGTAGGTTGAACAAAAAATGGTTAAAAATTTGCTAGTCCTTGCAATTTGTGGCCGCTTGTAACCCGTGTCTCCGTATATTTGGGAAGCATTCCGCTTCGTATAGGTCATACATAGCTATGGCGATATTATCCCAATAAATTTGTAAAACTAGGGGACCAGAAATAGCATCAGAGGAACAAATTCCCATAGCGATTACCTAAGGCGAAACCACGGAGATGCTACTTATCTGCTTACTCAAGCATGCCGAACACATGCGCGTCCAAGGGCTCTATAAGCGAGTTCTTGTGTGACGCTCCGCATTGCGCTCAGCTGGGGCCTACGGTGGTGTGTAGTGTCTCTCAATATCTAACGCCGTACTTCGTGGTCGGTCTTCGGCACCTGTTCTTGCTGCCCGCAATTGCACCTGTTTCCCTCATGAAACTGGGTGTGCTTCGTCTATCTGTGATACAACTTACTTACTACTGTTCTCTTTGTGTAATTGTAACAACTAACTATGTTGTCACCGGGACATTTTGGTGGGAGATTTCCAGGCTTCACGTGTGCTTTTCACAATCAGTCAGTAAGAGACGGACACTTTACACTATACTACACACTACAAGCTGGCGCCTAAGATCAGTGGCAAAATATCCCGTGAACTCAGCACATTCGTGAGCCGTACATGAGGAAAATTGCTGAGTGTAGGGACTTGCGTACTCGCTCGATTAAGGGTAACCAAGAGAGGTTAAACGCGGCAGCTGAGGCTTGATGGTTGCAAACGTCGGAACAAGCCGTCGTCAGATGCCGCTTGAAAGCCGCCACCGCTCGTCGCCTTCTGCATTCCTTCGGTGCGGTATCTGTAAAGGCAATAGAACGTTGTGTGGCAGCTAGGTAAGGTATCAATTCGTCACCAAGAGCTTCGGCATGTTCACAGACGCATTTGGTCGTTACTTCTGCCTGTCTACTGATTTGATCTTGCTTCGCTTCTGGTGGAAGTACGTAGACTTTGTGCACCATCTTTGACTATCAAGTGTTACTTCCGTTCGCCAGCTGCCGTCGGGCAAACCTCACACTAAAAGATACAATGCACGTTGACATCATTTAGGGCCAAACAGTTTGTGTAACTCAGGACCGACACGTTGGATGTCAGACCATCATCAAAGCTGATCTAGTCCAAAAGTATTTATTATTATTTTATGGAAGTAGCCTTACCAGTAATTTGTGTTTGATGTTCCATCCCACTGAGCAAAATGATCCACTCAACACTGTATCGAAATACACTTCACGTTTTCGACCGGTTGAGTTCACCGTGACCCTTACACGTGATATTGTCATAAAATATATTTTTCGTTGAAGACATGGTGAAGAAGCCTCCCGCGTTTCTACCTAGGGTTACGCTATTTCAGTTTCAAATTTGGAGTCGTGACACCATGCTCATGAAGATCCAGTAACCTACAAAAAGTGACGTCGCCATCCCTTGCCTAGATACGGCTACGACGTCCACCCAATGGCAGACCTTAACGCCATGATCATCAACAGATGGGGCCACAACCGTCACTATCGGGCGGGACCACGACCATCACTGTCAGACTGTGTTACGACCATCACTGTCAGACTGTGTCACGACCATCACTGTCAGCCATCTGTGCACGACCATCACTGTCAGGCGGGTCACGACCATCACTGTCAGGCGGGTCACGACCATCACTGTCAGACTGTGTCACGGCCATCACTGTCAGACTGTGTCATTCAGCCACGACTCACGACCATCACTCAGACTGTGTCACGACCATCAAGACTGTGTCACGACCATCACTGTCAGACTGTGTCACGACCATCACTGTCAGCACGACCCATCACTGTCAGGTCACGACCATCACTATCAGACTGTGTCACGGCCATCACTGTCAGCGGGTCACGACCATCACTGTCAGACGGTCACGGCCATCACTGTCAGGCTGTGTCACGACCATCACTGTCAGACTGTGTCACGACCATCACTGTCAGACTGTGTCACGACCAATCACTGTCAGACTGTGTCACGACCATCACTGTCAGGCGGGTCACGACCATCACTGTCAGGCGGGTCACGACCATCACTGTCAGACTGTGTCACGACCATCACTGTCAGGCGGGTCACGGCCATCACTGTCAGACTGTGTCACGACCATCACTGTCAGACTGAGTCAGACTGTGTCACGGCCATCACTGTCAGGCGGGTCACGGCCATCACTGTCAGACTGTGTCACGACCATCACTGTCAGACTGTGTCACGACCATCACTGTCAGTGTGGGTCACGACCATCACTGTCAGGCGGGTCACGACCATCACTGTCAGCACGACCAACACTGTCAGACTGTGTCACGACCATCACTGTCAGACTGTGTCACGACCATCACTGTCAGACTGTGTCACGACCATCACTGTCAGGCGGGTCACGACCATCACTGTCAGACTGTGTCACGACCATCACTGTCAGGCGGGTCACGACCATCACTGTCAGACTGTGTCACGACCAACACTGTCAGTCCAGGCCACGACCATCACTGTCAGACTGTGTCACGACCAACACCATCAGACTGTGACAAGGCCATCACTGTCAGACTGTGTCACAACCATCACTGTCAGACTGTGTCACGACCATCACTATCAGCACATGTATCACTTGTCCGTCCCTATCAGGGCGCCTGTACTGTAGCTTTACGCACGACCATCCCTGTCAGACTGTGTCACGACCATCACTGCCAGTCTGGGCCACGACCATCACTGTCAGACTGTGTCACGGCCATCACTGTCAGACTGTGTCACAACCAACACTTTCAGTCCAGGCCACGACCATCACTGTCAGACTGTGTCACGACCATCACTGTCAGGCTGTGTCACGACCATCACTGTCAGTCTGGACAACGGCCATCACTGCCAGGCTGTATCACGGCCATCCCTATCGGGCGGGACCACGACCATCACTGTCAGACTGTGTCACGACCAACACCATCAGTCTGGGCCACGGCCATCACTATCAGGCGGTGTCACGACCATCACTGTCAGACTGTGTCACGACCATCACTGTCAGACTGTGTCACGGTCATCATTGTCAGTCTGTGTCACGACCATCACTGTCAGACTGTGTCACGACCAACACCATCAGACTGTGTCAAGGCCATCCCTGTCACGGCCATCACTGTCAGCTGTGTCACGACCATCACTAGTGTGTCAGACCATCACTCTCAGTCTGGGCCACGACCATCACTGCCAGTCTGGGCCACGACCATTACTGTGGCACGAGGCCTCGACCGTTATTGTCAGTTGGGATCACAACCTGCCGTTGTCTATGTGGACAGGGGTCTTCTATGTGTACCACACATCATCCGATTTCTGGAACAGTTCTGAATATATTAATTCGACGTCAATCCTTATCGATGAAAACCAGTGAACATATTACTTAACTGAAGTACGCCATATCTATGTTGCCTCGGCGTTCTAATATACCTATGATCTCAAGTTGTCTAAGATTTCAAAGCGACATTTGAAAATACATAATTTTTGTAGACCTTCACTGTTTGTTGATTCTCTTCTTTGGTGCTACTTGCTGTAATCTTGCGAGAATGAGCGCGCATGTTGGCTCTGATGTACTTTTTCGTGCTGTCTTTTGTTTACATGTTTCATTCTTCTGCAACTGCATTGTGCTGCTCAGAGGTAATAACAAAGTCCAAATCGCAATCCGTGAAAAAATTAACATCAGCAAGCTACCACTTACACTGTGGTGATGTTGATTTTTATTGTGGGGTGCTCCGAACACAAGCTCAATTTTCGGCATTAAGTAGCATTTGGGAATAGGTAAACACGATGTTTGCTTCCTTTTCCTCCTGCCAATGTCCAGACACAGCCAACGAAAATCAGACGTACGATGATAACTAACTAACATGGGAATGAGTATTTCTTCAAACACACAACTGGTACTGATCGACATGGAAGTGTAACTAAGACTTGTTTTGAATCCGATGACGTGCATGCTCCAAAATACCTTTTCAGCTTCGCTATGCTCAACGATGGTTGGTTTTAGTGCGCTTATTTTCTCAAAACGTGAACACATTTTGTGTACTTCATCCAACACTTCTGCTTGCATGCCGCTCGCCTGCCGCTTCTGGAATCAGTGCAGTCCTTCGTTGACCCCGTCATGTGCGTTATTAGCCACCTCGAAAGCTGTCGCATCGCTCAATCGTTAGACTACGTTCGCTTTAAACCCCTTCACCGAGTCCCACCATAAATAAGTTCAATGATAAACTGTTTTAGTCGTGTCACCCCATTGATTAGACGTTTCGTTATGCATGTTTTGCATGTCCCTTACCGAACCCGGACCTTGCAGAACTTCCCAGCGAGGACATTGACGAAGCTGACGTTGCCGACGAGAAGCCAGTCGCTCCCTCACAGACGATCGATAAGTCGGATGCGGTGCAGGTCAGTCAGGTAATTCTGCAGGAACAGACAGAAGAGGACACTGCCAAGCTCAAACTGATCACTGGTGAAGGGAAGCTCTCCACTGAAATCCGTCCAGATCGCACTGTCACCGTGGAGACTATTCAAACCGACGAATCCGTGCAGGAAGCCGCCCGGCCGAAGTCGATCACCGATAAGGCTCGAATGTCGATCATGCCACAGGAAACGATTCAAGTGGAAGAAACGTGTCCCGATGAAACCACGGCCCCCGACACAACCGTGTCGTCTTCTGCACAAGAACAGACAACCGACACAGTGCTGGTAACCGGAGACAGGAGGGTGCCGGAAGTGTATTCAGTCGATGCGGATGATAATGCCGAGGAATGGAAGCCAGCACAATTGGATAAAAGCGTTGCGGAGGCATCGCTTATTCCTCAAGAATGTCTCCAAGTTACTAAACCGTCTCCGGAAGAAGCACTTTCAGATACTGACGAACAGTTCCAGATGGATGAGAAAACTACGAAGATCACAAGTGTAATATCGGACAGGAGAGCACCGGAAGTCGAAGCTACAGTTACTGAAGAAGCTGTGGACGATGTTAAAGCTCCAAAACCAAAGAGCGACGTTGGAAAAGTGGGATTGACTCCGCAGGAATATGTGCAAGTCACAGAAGCTCGAGTAAGCGAGGAAATTGAGGAACGCGGCGATGCTATGATGCCCAGCACGCAACAAACAAGGCGGACTAGGGTTATTGCAACTCGTAATGTTCCAGAAGTACAGGAGACACAACTGAAGGAGACAGTCGACGAGGTGAAACCAGAACGCATTTCCGAATTACTGGCTGAAGAAGTACTCACGCCACTACATCCGCTGGAGGTCTCAGAAACGACATTTGAAGAGGCGTCTCAACAATCCAAAGATGATTTTGTCCTTGACACTAAGACGTCGAAAATGACACAGGTGATACGTGAAATGAAGGCACCGGAAATCACTGGTGTTCAAACTGGTGAGAATGCTCAAGTAACGGATCAGCAAAAACCCGAACAACTAACAGTGGATGTTTCTATGAGCCCTCTAGAGCCGATGGAGGTTCAGGAAACACAACCTGACGAGCAAACAGAAGCTAGACGTTCTGATGTTTTCGAGGAATTCCACACTGACGTAACCGATGTCATAAGTCAGCGACATGCCCCAGAAGTCTCGGACGTCGCACCGAAAGACGATGTGAGCAGCCTGCAGGTATTTACATCCAAACCAGTTGAGGCAACCCTCATGATGAAGCCTGATATTTCTCTTGAGGTATTACTGACAACTCCAGAAGAAACTACACAAGCGAAAATGGAGAAGCTCACAATGGATACAAAAAGCTCTGAGGTCACTACCACTATCTCAGAGATGAGAGCGCCCGAGATACAAGAAACCCTCCCGAAAGATACCGCTGGAGACATCACTGATTTTGTAATGGAAGAAGGCGTTGCCTCGGTAGATGTCATTCAGCAGGAGCCAGTGGGTATTACGGACACAGTGGCAGAACAACGATCTGAAGATCTCGAAAGCACATTGTTGATGGACAAAAAGACTGGTTCCGTTTCAACGGTTTTCCAGGACATGCGTGCTCCAGTAATCCATGAAGTGGAGGGCAAAGATGATGTTGGTGACGTCGCTGGATTTTCACCAATCAAAGACAGGGTAGATGTCGAATTAACTGTTTCTGAGACTATAACGACGACGGAGACAGCTTTCATCGAGACTTCCGAGGACATGGTGAAAACTTTGGATACAGTGGAACACACTGGGGACGAAACCACCGTGTTGGGTGAAAGGAAGGCGCCAGAAACATCGGAGCTTATTCTAAGGGACACTGTAGGTGACGTAGAGCAGTTCGAAATGTTAGATGATCGTGCTGTTCCCTTAGTCAACCTCCAGAAATCTGTCCAAATTGAAGAAGTTGTTCCAACCGAGACGGAGAGCTCGTCAAAAATAGCCAGCACCGCCATATTTAATGCAGAAGTGGAAATATGTGAACAAAAGTCTGTCATCGTATCTGAAACGGAATCAGCCGACACAGAACAGCAGCTAATAGTCGAAGAAGCTGCTCCCTGGCGAAAAGCCCAGACGAGAGCTCCGGATAATCGTTCTGTACAGATAGTAGAGGTCACTTCAGAAGAGACCCCGGTAGCTACTAGTGACTTCGCTGCCACCGGAGAGACAGCAACTACCGATGTCACAATGTCAAAGTCACTTGTCACTTCAGATATCACAGTTGTAGAAGACATTGAAGATTTGACTTCGAAGTCAACAAACGTATCATTGGCTCATCCGATTTTGGATGAATGCCTACCCGTGAACATTGACAATGCTGAGGTGCTAGATACGGAAAGCGACCTGCTGGAGCAGGTGAAGCCGGACACCAAGAAAGCCCAACCAGTTGTATCAGAAACCAGTGCCATGACGGTGGAAGAGCACGTAGCCGATGAGAATACGGCGTCAGTCACACAGACCACACCGGACAAACAGCGGGCAGCGCCAAGAATGTTGCCAGTTGAAGGATTAGAGGTAACCGAGCCGCAGGCAGCGGACTTAGCGGGAGATTTGAGCCAGCCAGAGCGCATCGACCAAACAGCGCTCGTGCAGATGGATGAAATTCAGTCCGTCGTCGTGACCGAAATGCAGCCGGGTCGCACGGAGGCCCCGCTCGATGAAGACGTCTCTCCTCGTGAACAGTATGGCATTCCTGTCCTTCCCGAGCTGACGCCGGTTGAAGTACACCAGATGGAGGCCGCTGACGTGGAGCAGGAGCTAGACAAGGCTGCAACACCGCGCACGGAGCAAGCGGAGTTGGCAGTTTTGCTGCAAAGGAACGTCACTACCACAATGACGAATGCAAATGAATCACCAGAACTGTTCCAGTCTAGTTCTTTGCAATCAGCCATCGGCCATGTGGCCTTTGATGAGTTAGCCGGTGTAGAGGTAGTCACCAAGAATGCACTCGACGTCGAGGCTGACCTTGACATGCGGCAACCGGTGTCGGATTTGGCACATGTAGAGATTAGCGCCTCGAAGTCTATCACTGTTTCTGAGGAAACAACTCAAGAGAACGAGACCATCCTAAAAACTGCGGAGCTACCTAAGCAAATGCAGCCTGTCACGACGTTCAAAACACTGGAAGAAATACAAGTGACAGAAAATCAGCAGTTGGTGTCGGAACAGTTCCTCCAACATGTTGACACTCCGAAAGGTGAAGAAGCTGTGGTAGATGTGGACAATCAGTTGAAGGTAATTTTAACTACTGAAATCGATGCCTTCCAGTCGGAGGAGCCTTTCTCAGATTCCGTTGAAATAGAAGAAGCAACCGTGGAATTTACCAAAAATCAAAGCGTCACTGTTCTCGGAAATAATGAATTATTCGCCGAGGATGAGCTAACACTAGAAACACTCCCAAAAACCCAGGCTGCCTCAGTCGATGTGAATACAGCTGAAGGTATACAAATTAGTCATACGAACATTATTGAGGAATCAGAGAAGTTAGATCGAGAGCAAATGACACCATCAAAAACGGCCGTAGTCGAGATAGACAGCCATACAGTTCCAACGCTTCTGGAAAATGTGGACATGGTGACAGAGGACGAATTACCTGAGGACTTCAAGCCAAAAGAACATGCTGCTGATGAAACTATCAATCACTTGGAGTCAGTTGTTACTTCTACTGAATTCGTCATGCAGAAAGAAGACTTATTTGACGAAGAAACCGTAGCGAAAAACCATGCCGAGTTGACCATGTTGTCGCTTGAAGAGACACAGACTATTGAAACATCCGTGCTGCAATCGGAGCAAGTAATGGAAGATGTTGACTCACCGATCCTCAAGGATGCACAACCAAACATTGTGCCCTTCAAGAAGCTTGCCCTTGAGTCTGATGATATCCCACTATCAAAGGAGGAGGATATAGCCAGTGTGGTTCCTTGTTCCGACCAAGCGTCTGTTTTGCTATCAGAATTCAGAAGCATCATCATTCAAGGAAATGAAGTTGAAGAAACAGAAGAAACACTAACTGAGAGCAAGCACCCCAAATCTTCGACAGCTTCCCTTGCTCTGGATGAGAGTGCATCTGTTACAGTTGAAGAGTCCGGCGCACTAGTCAGTGAATCTAAGTTAGACAATTTCAAACGCCCTCAAACTTCCGAGGCAGATGCAACTGTGAACATATCTGAGGGGGTCCGAGTTGAAGAATCTGGAGTTATGGAAGCCGAAGGAGAACTCGCGAAAATGAAGCAACCACGGTCTGAACAAGTTGACTTTAAACTATGTCCTTCTGAGCCAGTGACGACATACTTTGATACTGCAATTGAAACTGAAATGTTTACTGATACAACGTTAAAAACCAAGCCGTTGCAAGCTGATTGCACGGTGACAGAGCGCGAGGTAATATCAATATCGCTCGACGAAGCGCTGTCCCAAGAGGAACCGGGAAGAGACTTCGAGAAACCACAGGAGGAATCCGCGCATGTCGAGTTCCGTGTTTCAAAGGAACTTGGCGTTTCGGAGCTGGGTGTGATGGATAGTGAAGGCCCCATGGAAGACTTCAGGCGTGGTCAAACTTCAGTGGCCGACATCGGGATGCTTTCAAGTGAGGGTGTCATTGTCCAATCTTCTGAATCATATGTCAAGGAAGGCGACGTATCTGAAGTTGCAGTCCCACATAGTGACGAGGCGTCGATATCTATAACTCTGCAAGTATCAACCACCGTTACAGAGCAAGAACAATACATTAAAGAGGGTCATATCGCAGATGAGAAGATAAAGCCGGAGTCGATTCGTGTTGGCTTTGAAACAGCAGTAGGTATCGAAGTGCGCGGGGAAGACATTCTGGATGATGTGAAAGATATGGAAAAGATGAAAAAGCCAAGAAACGAAAAAGCATTTACAGAAATCACTCACCTGGAGGGGCTTACGGTTGAAGAAAGCACAGAGCTTTTCAGTGAAACACAGATGTCCGACTCGCTTGCACCTGCAACCAATTCTGCTAACATAGAAATGTGTCCCTTGACTAACATCATTGTGTCTGAAACGTCCGATACTTTCAAGGAAGCCCCAATGGATGAATTCCAATCTCCCTTGCATGAACTCCCCTCTGAGTCGATAACTTCATCGGAGACGATAAATGTCACCCAAACCCAGGTAGACGAAACTCTTGGGGACCAAGTTTCTGAGTTCCACCCAGTCGCTCACTTGGCCACCGCCCCAGACATTTCTCCACTCCAGGGTCTTTCAGTGACAACAATCCGCAGTGATGAGCAGCCAGTCAACCTCGATAGCTTCGCCGCCACCAAGGCCGTGGCCGAAACAGACATCACGGCTCATCACGGCTTCTCAGCTAGTGAGCAACAGCGTCTGGACACAGAGGATGTGCTTGAGACCGATGCACGTCCCGGACATCAGCGGGCCGAGGTAGGTGTACGTGTTTCTGAAACTGGCGTTACAACCATCACCAGCTATAACGAGATGGAGGACGAGTACGTCCCTGGGAAGATGCCCGGTAGTGTTCAGCTGGATTCAAATGTTGTTCCGACTGAAGGCATACAAGTAGAAGAGGTGCATCCCGGCGATGGGACTGGTAAATTTTTCCCAGAGGAGTTCGTAGCAACTGAGAAGGCCAATGAAAGTATTCTGTCGCATAAGAGCGTTGAGGTGAAAACTATTGAAGCTAATGAGATGGAGGATGGTTTGCCTGATTTGAGAATGCCAACATCTGCAAAATCTCACGGTCATATTACGCCAGAACATTATTTGTCGGTGGAAGAAGTCCTTTCTGAAGATATGACTGGGAAGATCATGCCTGAAAGCTTTGTGGCAACAGAATCTGCCAAGGCAAACATTATCGGGTACTTGGGCGTGGAAGTTTCTGAAACAACCACTGAGGAACTTGAAAATGCATTGGACGATCAAAAGGCACCTAGAGTATCA